>JAJMID010000162.1:0-29420 GCA_030583405.1 Sugiyamaella americana
TATAGCCCCATATACTGCGGCACTCTATGTTATATAATATATACTTCCGTACTTCTTGTATCGATCCTCATTGATCTCTAATAAACACAAATCTTATAATTAATATATTTAGTTATATATCTTCAACTCCATTCAGATTAGATCTAAACTCTCGTATTATATAACAGAGATCCTATCAGGGACTTCAGGATTACTACACTCTGCCCGGACCCGTTGTCCGCGCTCCGCGCGGAGAGAATATATAACGATAATCAACCTCGTCTTGCCCATCAAGATCACAAGATCAAGCAGGAGGGGGACCAGCAGTTGTTAATTCGGGCAGAGGAGAATTCACTCCGCGCAGGCGTTTAATTTGCCTAAAAACAGATAGTTTAAATCAAGTCAGACCTTATTTTATTCAACTTACAACTAAAGTTTAACTCTAACGTTAAAGCCTAACTTAAATAAATAAATAAATCAAACAGCCCCCAAGCACCGGCGGAACCCATACATGTCCGCGCGGAGCGCGGCACCAGGTCTGGGCGGAGCCCAGCCGCCGGAGGCAAAAACGAGGGTGGATTATGTTCACTCGTCTCGAATTTCTAAAAATGGTTTATCTAACATTTGTTCTCTGACTGACCAGATATCTTCGCTACTACCTTTTTCAAGTTTTTGTCTAGCAAGTCTTTCCATATAATATTTGGCAATTCTTTTCTTCTGTTCTTCGGCGCTGGAAAGTTTGGTGAAAAGGCAGAATTTCATTTTACTTTTGGTTTCTGTACAATGGTTCATTCCTCCATATCTATAAATATGACGTACTTGTCCTCCAATTGAATAACAATCTATTAATTCATCAAATACTGATGTACAACTCATGGTTGTTGGAAATGATGATAATTTATATGTTTCATTTGATTTAGCAGGGGTAGTGGAAAGTGAATCTCCTAATTCTGATGATAATTCATTTATAAGTTGATCAAGAGATCCTTCAAGGTCTGAATCAGTTGGTTTTGTCATGATTAGTTTGGTGATAGTGGTTGAGAGGGAAATTTTCACTAATCTAGTAGTGCATAATATGTATTTATTGAGAAGATAAGGGAGTAGAGGTTTTGTCCTAACCCTTATCAGAGGCTGTTGGTGAACCGTGGGGTACACTAGTAATACAGATCTAGATAATAAAGCAGTAGTGTGTAGTGTATAACAGTTAATGGCTCGTTTAAGCTATATCTACGGTACTTATGTTATCTTTGCAGAATATCATATAAACCACCTTATTCATTCTCCACATTGTTCTATAACAATTAGCATCATCTTATCGTATTTGATTTTCTCCGATAAAGTATACTGGCTATTAGTTAGTCTATTATTATAAATTCAATATGAAAAAGTTATTACAATGAGCAAATACTTTGAATTATCATTCAATGATAATCATTTTTACATAATCTATAAAGTCAATGGTTAGGTCCATCTCAATAATCTTCACCATCTAATGCTATCATCCTGCAGATCTACCGCGGGATAGTTAGATCCCTTAACGTCTATTCTTTTATAGTTAATAAACGAGCTGATTATTAAGAGTGGATTTAACCGTCTTACCTAGTTAGGAAGTCCAATCTCATTAAATCCGACCATGTTATAGAACGTCAAAAATCAAGAAATAGTCGTGGTGAAGCCATGAAATCTATAAATATATGGCTATGGCTACCTCAATCTGTTTCTAATTATCAACAATTTAATTTTGTTTTTAAATCCAATTTTCTATTCGACTTAATACTAAATACTTACCAACTTTTAACATTAGCTTACAATGTCTACTCCTACTACTACTTATACTAAACTCTCCAACGGTGTTAACATCTTCTATCGTGAAGCAGGTGATATCACTAAACCTAACTTTCTCTTACTCCATGGATTCCCAACTTCCTCAATTATGTACCGTAACTTAATCACTATCCTTGCTCCTCATTTTCACGTTATTGCTCCTGATCTTCCTGGTTTTGGCTTCACTGAAGCTCCTGCTAATTTCAACTATACTTTTGCTAGTTTAACTGATACTGTTGCCCTCTTTGTTGATAAGTTGGAATTGAAGAAATTTGCCATCTATATCTTTGATTATGGTGCTCCAGTTGGTCTCCGTTTAGCTCTTCAACGTCCTCATCAAATCACCGGTATTGTTTCTCAGAATGGCAATGCATATGATGAAGGATTGGATCATAAATTTTGGGGGCTTATTGAAGAATACTGGAAAGCAGATGAAAATGATCCAAAGTATTTTGAACCATTATCACAATTTATTGAAGATCCCAAGAATATTAAAGATCAATACAGTATTGGATTTGGTAAACCAGATGAAGTTGATCCAACTCCTTATTACTTAGATAAGGCTCTTATTGCTAGACCGGGTCAAACTAAAATCCAAGTTGGCTTATTCCACAATTATGGTACTAATGTTAAATTATATCCTAAATTCCAAGAATATTTCCGTTCAAGTAATGTTCCAATTTTAGCCACCTGGGGAAGTAATGATTATATTTTTGCTCATCCAGGAGCAGAAGCTTTTAAACGAGATTCAAAGAATGTCAAGGTTAAGTATTACAATACTGGACATTTTGCACTTGAAGAATATGTTGATGAAATTGAAAATGATATTATTCAATATTTTAAACCAATTCTCAACTAGTATGGTAATCGTATTAACTTATATAGATATATGTTTAATAATAATTCTAATTTAATCTAGTATAAGGTGAAAGACGTGATTTGTGCGGAGCACAATCTCATGGTGTGATTAAAGTACTAATATGAATTTAACTAATTCTATTCTCTATTGTAGTCTAGTGATTATATGATCATTATTATGACCATTATGAATCTAGATGATAATGATAAACAGAAATGATATCAATCTATCATACACACTATCATTTAAATATATAATAAAGAATTGAAAAGAGCTCATTCTAACAGTATCAGTGTGCTATGCTACCTCGCAAGATGTTACTGTACCCCAGAAGCGCTCTGCATATCAGGCCACCTTTAACTATCATTTGCTTATCAAGATAAACCCTTACTAACCTTACTAACCTCCTATCTTAACAATTAACGTTAACTTTAAAGTTGATCTAATACTTAATAGGAATTTCATTCATATAGCTTAAATCAATTAAGCTATCTTGCATTACTAAATCATTAGTACTAACTTTATCTAACAGTATTAATACATATAATTGAGTATATTCTCTAATATATTATTTTACAATGATTACGTTCTCCCTCCATCTCCCATCTTCCTCAACCATTTACCCATATTACACCTAACAACCTTTCCATTCCCATTCCTCACCTCTTTATAACTTAAATCAATCTCAACTTACTTACCGTTACTTCCTTCCGATCCGCTGCTGCATTGATCGCCACTAACCAATTTTAAAATCCTAACGTTAACTTCTCTACCTTCCCGCGCGGTCTCCTCCTCCTATTCATATCCAAACTAAATTTCATTTTGATTCAATAAATCATTCTTTCCACCATGACTTTAAGTCATGATGGCGCAACTAAGGCAGCTAGTTTGGCGGCTGATATATCGTCAACATCCCATACCTCTTCACTGGTTGGGGTTGCAAGTGCTGGTACAAGAGCATTAGCTTCACAGATGTTTCTACTGTATATTCGTATACCAGTGAAACTATTTAGACCAGCTAGAGTTGATTATCTAGTCTTGGCAAGGGAGATAAATCCCAGTTATCATAATAAGCCATGGAATTTCTTTACTCATTCTGGCCCTGCATTATTAACTCATGCTGTTAAACAACATGGTTGGAGTTTCATACCTAATCATATTCTACCGCCATTATTAGCTAATTCGGCAATTGGTATGATTCTTTATACGACATACTTGACTTCATTATCAATACAACAATCGCCAACTACTCCATATGTTGAGTTGAAACAATCATTCATAGCTGGTGCTCTAGCAGGTGCATTTCAATCTTTAGCTGCGGCACCTATTGATGCTATTGTCACAAGATTCTCTGTATCAGAGATATTAGAATCAAAACATAAAACTTTATGGAGTTATGGTTGGCAAAAGCTAAATCATATTGGATTACAAGGAGTATTTGCTGGGTTTACGCTAAGTCTTGTAAAAGAAACATTATCCTATTCGTTTTATTTTTCAACATTTGAAATGATTAAGGGTCCTTGGTATAGAAACTATTGCTCTTGGAGAAATATCCCAAGTAACGGAGATAAAAAGGATGGAAATGAAAAGAAAAGAAATAAAATTTTATTTCCATCTTTTGTACTATTAGCAGGTAGTTTAGCTGCTGTTGCATTACAAATCATCCAATATCCACTGGGGAAAGTACAAAAATTACATTTAATAAGATTAGAAGCTATTGAGTTGTCAAATATCCACCAAAAAAAGCTCCCCACTTGGCGATTATACACTGATTCATATAGAAAAACCTTCCGTCAAATAAATAGATTACGAATAAAAGATGCATCTGGTAGCTGGTTTAAATGGTTATATGGTGGGTTCTTTAGATCAACTTTGGCTTCTCTACCAAGTACAAGTATTGGATTAATTGTATTTGAAATTATGAGATTGCGATATAGTGATGATGACATTAAAGAGCAGGAAGATTTAGAAGATTTATTTTTATAGAATTGTAAATATATTTATAGAGAAATGACTTATGTTTTAACTACCTTTACTTAGCTCCTTCGCAAATGCCTCCGGCGGCCGGGCTCTACCCGGACCCGTTGTTCCTCGCGAAGCGAGGAAATCATAAGTATACTATAGGATTAATATGAAATGGTCTGAACGCCTATTAACAAACCATATAAAAATTATTATAAGGCACACTTTGCAAATTATAAGAATCAATAGCAACAAACCAGTTATTTAAAATCGTAATAGGACAAAAGTAGACCAAAAGCATATTCTTAATGTTGAAACATTAAGAAGAAACAAAAAATATGGTCCCTGGCGGGATCGAACCGCCGATCCCCGCGTTATTAGCACGGTGCCTTAACCAACTGGGCCAAGGAACCAGGAATCTGAAATCTCAGATTTACTTGCATTGAACAATTCAAATTATCAAATTTTCAGGGTTAGGGCAAAAGTTAATAAAATCCAAATCCTCGATATCCTCCCCAAGAAAAATAAAATTAGTATAATTATTAATAAATTATATAAGTATATATCAATAGTACTCAATTCTTGAGTATTTCTGTCTAATTATCAGTATATCTTCTATTATATCTGTAAACTTGCTCTTACTACTATGTTGACCAGCTTACGCTTGTGCTACATTAATTGCATTCTTCATTTCAAACAAAAGATCCGAACCTTCTTGTAGCTTAAAGTATACTAATATGAGGAAGAATTCTGTAGCAATTTATATTATTTATAACACCTCTATTACAGAAAGTAGTGGTTAGATATTAAATAAATATTAACCTGTTCTGCATAGTGAATTCAATAAAATGGAAAATAGAAAAGGGATTTTTTACAACTTTATATAATTAGCTAGAGCGATAAGAGTTAGAGCGTTATGGTGGACAATATTCAATTATAATATATAATCAATTGTGATATTGATCGAGCTGAAGTTGGCGGCGAAGTGCAATAAAAGTTATAGTTAATGTTAATTGATTATCCGAACGTAGAGTAGGGATTAACCAACTAACCCATGCAAGCGGAGCCCGGAAGATAGTGGTATAGGAAAGTATTTATAAGGTAAATAATTAGTCATAAATTAATTGAATATAGATTAAATATAAATTAATTTTACTTTTCGAAAAGTTTGGCAATTATAACGGGCTGATTTACATACAATATACATTTATAAATTTATCCACATATATACATAAATTTGAAAATTTAGTCAACTTAAATTTATTCAGATATATATATCTACCAATACATACTTTAACATATTTAAAATGCTATTTGCTAGTTGCTTTCGATCACTTCTATCTCTTACAATGTGAATCGTTCCGGATTTCAAATAATTATATCTCCTCTCACACACTCTTGTTTAGCCATACACTCTTCCTTTTTCAGCCAAAATCTCTCTTTAATTTTCAGCCATACCAACAGAACAGCCTTAACGGATAGGCCTTACTTGCATCTTATCTAAGACATGGGAAAAGATTGTGATTAACCAACTTAACGCTATGTTGTGCATCATCGTTGATGGTTGGATTTATCCCAACAAAATAACGCCATCAGCACGAGGATTAGTATAACGGGGGTGGTGTACACTCTGACCATACATTTTTACTTCCACGCACCTCTAAGTAGTACTTTATAGAGTAAATTTTCTCTTTGCTGCATACATTTATGACCAAATCTTCACGTCTTCGAGAAAAAATCCTAACCCTCGAAATCTTCAAATATATATAGTGCAGTCATTATTCAATTTATTTTTTTCTCTACGGAGAATTCTCGTTGTATTAAAATTATCGGAAATTTTAGGAAAAGTAAGTATAATTAAGCAATTGAATTGGAATTGAGTTATAAAACGAAGAGGGGTTAATTCTTAATAGAGTTGGATAGTTGTGGATAAGGTAAATATCACACGGTAATTGAAAAGTGAATTGTTATGTTATGATATCTGTAGGTTGGAGTAGGGGTAGTTTTCATATCATCACGTATCATCACCACGCAATTCACTAAGCTAGTGCACTACTCTACCCCATTGTTATCGCTACTACTATGGCTTCAATTACCAGCATACACTCTCTCTCTTACTACCAACAATACACTACAGCACTACTCTTGTACGGCTAAATTTCACTTTAAAATCAGCCTATCGATTCCTATCCTTAGAGTGTATTTCTCAACTACACCTTCGGAACACTTCAAACAAAGCAATAATGTACCTGCATACGATAATTAAATCCCGTGATTTTTAACCTTTGGGTCATCCCATTCCTAAACTATCAGCAACAGCCAATTATATATACCCTTCCCCTTCTCTTTTCTTCATTACTGAACATACTCAAACTCAATCCCTTGAAATCAATATCTAACTTATTAGCTCACATAAAAATGCCTCACACTCTTATTCTTGTTCGTCATGGCCAATCTGACTGGAATGAAAAAAATCTCTTCACTGGTTGGGTTGATGTAAAGCTTTCTGAAGTTGGTATTAAAGAAGCTACTCGTGCTGGTGAACTTTTAAAAGAATCTGGTCTTAAGCCAGATATTCTTTATACTTCAAAATTAACTAGAGCTATTCAAACTGCTAATATTGCTCTTGATAATGCTGATCGTCTTTTCATTGATGTTAAGCGTAACTGGCGTCTTAATGAACGTCACTATGGTGCTTTACAAGGTAAAGATAAAGCACAAACCTTAGCTCAATATGGTAAAGAACAATTCATGACTTGGAGAAGATCTTTTGATGTTCCTCCTCCACCAATTGAAGATTCTTCTGAATTTTCTCAAGCAAATGACGAAAGATATGCTGATGTTCCAAAGGACCAATTACCAAAAACTGAATCTCTTGAATTAGTTATCAAACGTCTCTTACCATACTGGGAATCTGATATTTCTAAAGATATTCTTGCTGGTAAGACTGTCATCATTGTTGCTCATGGTAATTCCTTAAGAGCTCTTGTCAAACATCTTGATAACATTTCTGATGATGAAATTGCTGGTCTTAATATCCCAACTGGTATCCCACTTGTCTATGAACTTGATGATAATCTTAAACCAACCAAGAAGGCTGAATATCTTGATCCAGAAGCTGCTGCTGCTGGTGCCGCTGCCGTTGCTGCTCAAGGTTCTAAATAATTTTTCTCTAGATAAATTTATCTACCTACTCCTCTACTTGCTATGCCTCCGGCGGCCGGGCTCTGCCCGGACCCGTTGTTCCTCGCTTTGCGAGGAAGTTCTTACATCCTAAGGTAATCAATCAAGTTACTACGTGGTAACATTCTAAGATCTGATAAAGCCAACTTTATAAACTCAAGATGTTTTAATAGATAAACTACTACGAAATCTATATAGATCACGGTTTCAATACATAGCGATGAATGTTAACTCTATCTCTCCAATCCATTTCAATCAAAACATGTTTGCTAGATGGTTTGCTCAAATGAATATTGCGATATTTCGAGAACTCTGTCCATCAGTCTTTGCCCGCCAAAGCCAGTAAGATATATAAATATACACAATAAATAAATTAATAAATAAAATAAATAAATATACACAAATTATTTACCTTTTGGTTTATACATTTTAAGTAAAAGCGATGATGTAATTACCGATATAGAACTTAGTGCCATTGCTAATGATGCCCATACCGGATCTAATCTTGAATTATGATATGGATATATAACTCCTGCTGCAATTGGTACTCCTATTAGGTTATAAACAAGTGCCCATGCAAAATTAAATTTAACTCTTCTGAAAACCACTCTGGATATATCGAGTAAGTTAAGTAAACTATACAAATCTGATTTAAGAAGAACAAATTTAGCTGATGTTAATGCTAAATCTGATCCTGATCCAATTGCTATACCTACATCTGCTATAGATAAACTTGGTGCATCGTTAACGCCATCTCCCACCATTGCTACTATTGCTCTTGCTCCTCCTGATTTCTTACCACTATTACCGGTTTTCTGTAACCGAACGATCTTATCCGACTTTTCCTGTGGTAAAACTCCTGCAATCACATGATCTTCTGATATTGATACTTGCTTTGCAACTGCTTTAGCAGTAACTTCATTATCTCCTGATATCATCCAGCAATCAATACCTCGGTTTGTTAATGCTTCAATAACTTGTTTTGATTCTTCTCTAATTTTATCTGCTGCTGCCATGAGAAGTTTTATTTCAAAATTTCCTTCTTTACTCATTGCAAGTAAGATTACTGATTTGCCTTGTTCTTTCCATTCATTCATGATAATATGATAATCATTTGCAATAGTAATATCATACTTTTCCATTAACCGTTCATTACCAATAATAACATTAGAAGTAACTCCATCTTTTTCAAAATCTCCAATTAAACCTAAACCAGAAATTTCTTCAATATTACGAATAGATGATGAAGTTTCATAATTACTTCCTATTTTATTTTGTACAAAATTACGAACAGCAATTCCCAATGGATGAGTAGATGCTCCTTCTAAGATACTAGCAATGTTTAAAATATCATTACTTTCTTCTTCAACAAAATGATAATCAGTAATCTTTGGCTCTCCACCTTCAGTTAATGTACCTGTTTTATCAAAGCAAATAATATCAATATTAGATCCTTCTTGAAATGCTTCTCCTCCACCTCTTGCTAAAATTCCATACTTGGCAGCTATACCAGATCCAACAAATAGTGCTGTTGGTGCAGCAAGTCCAATACCACATGGACATGCCACTACAAATACTGCAATTGCAAATTGTAATGACCATACCGTCCAACCACCAACATCAATATCTAAATAACTAGCTGGTAAACTGCCTGATAATCCTAATGATAACCATATAATCCATGTTAATACTGCAATTAATGTTACTATTGGTACAAATATTCCAGTAATCTTTTCTGCTACTCTTTCAATTGGAGCACGATGAAGTTGACCTTCTCTTACAATCGATAGAATACTATTTAATAATGATCCTTCTTCTATTGCTTTTACTTTTGCAATTACTGCTACTGTACCGTTATTAATAGTACCAGCAAATATTTCATCACCAACTACATGTTTAACTGGTCTACTCTCTCCTGTTAATGTGGATTCATCAAAAGTTGATGACCCATCAATAATAATTGCATCTACACTACATCTTTCTCCTGGTAATACTTTAACATAATCACCTACCTCAACCATATCAATTGGCATATTTTTAACTTCGCTATCTTTAGAATCTTGTTCAACAATATTAACAGTATCTGGTCTTAAATTACCTAATAAAGATACTGCTGATGAAGTTTGTGCTTTAGAATAAGCATCAATACATCTACCCATTAATAAGAAGAATGCTAAGAATACAACGGAATCGAAATAAGTACTTGAAAATCCCATACTTTGTTTAGAACTTTTTGTAGTTGCACTTAAAATTAATAGGGCAATACTAGCAAAATAAGCTATAGTGATTCCAAGTGACATAAGTAAATTCATTGATCCAAACTTAAATAGTCTTCTCTTCCATGAAACACCACTTCTCCAAAGACTCAACACTTCCTTTATAGCTTTAACATGAAATACATCTGCACCAAAAAAGTAAACGGGAGTTGATAAGAATAGCAATGCCCAGGTCGATCTACTAACTTCACCAGCCCACATTGGTTCTAAGAAATATATATGAGTTTTGGAAGTTTTCGGTAAAAGATCCATTATAACTACACCAATAATAAATGTTGGAATAGCTGATAAGAATGTAAGCAATAGTCGAATATATAACTTTCTCTGTTCTTTCTTGGCCATTTGAGCAGATCTCTCTTCAAGGGTAATTGGATGTACAATATTAACTTCGAATTGATCAGATATACCTTTAATCTTTTCAAGAATAGATCTAATAGTAATATCTGGAGGAGATGGATAATAAGTGAATTTTATAAATGGATCTTTTAGCGAAAGTTTATCAGTAACAACAATTGTATCGCCGTAAGACTTAAGCACATCATTAACTTTATCAGGACAATGTCTAAAGGTGATGTTAGTATAGATAAAGGGAGTGTAACCCAGATTGCCTCCGGCGGCCGGGCACTGCCCGGACCCGTGGCCCCGCTTCGCGGGGAATTGTGCTAGATCTAATGATTAAGTACTTACTCGCAAAACATCCCATTCACTGATAAATTTATTGTTCTTGATACTCTTTTCTTAATACTATAACTGATTTCTTTAACTTCAACTAATTCATAATCATAACCGATATCTTCTATGGTGTTCTTTAATTCATCAAGTTTAAGTTCACTAACAATGAATGTAGCAGAATTGGTTAGGAGACTTATATCTACTTCTTGAACAAATGGTAGTTGATTAACTTGTTCCTTAATTGAATTCACACATGACATACAAGTCATACCAGTGACACTTGCAGATACTTTCCATGATTTATTTTCAAGTGGTACAAGTTCAACTAATTCACAAGTATAGCCAATATCATTAATAGTATCTTGAATTTGTATAGCGAGTTCTTTATTAGGAACTATAACGGCAGCAGATTTATTGATCAAATCTACAGCAATTTCAACACTAGGCAAATGTTCATTAACAGCACTTGTAATAGCAGTTGTACATGCAGAGCATGTCATATCACCAATAGAATAAGTTGCCTTATATTCAGAAGCTTGGAAAGAATTATCAATAACAACAGTAGTATCTCCACTCAAAGTACTACTAGCAATACTACCAGATCGTTTTGAATCAAAATAATGAAGGGCTTTCTTTAGATTTGAACTATGAGAGATTTTATCCCGACATAAGTCACACTTTTCAATGTGAGCTCTTGATTTCTTCCAATTATGAAATCTATGACCAAATTTACTATGCCAATTTGATGTAGAACCATTCTTTGAATCTTCTGAAACATCAGTTATTACTACGTCAAATCCTGAATTGTCTAAGACTCTAGCAATATCAGCACTAGTGATTTCCTTAGGTGAAACAACCGATACCGTATCATCATGAAGAGAAACATGAACCTCAGTAATACGGTTATCCATATTTTTCAATAAATCATTAATAGATCGCTCACATCCTTCGCAATGAAGGTTTTCAATAATAAAAGTATGTGTTATTAACTCCATCTTGCTTTTTCCTTAAGGATCTTAAACGGAGACAAAAAATATCGAACATTAAGGGTCCTATATATATTCAAAAATGATCCAGTAAATCGGTTGTCGATCTTTATGTAGCAAATATCGCTCACTAGCTCGGATTGATAACGTAATCTTCGACAAGGCGGGCAAATGTAGCTCATCTTTGTAGCTAAAACTGCTCAAACGTTAGATTGATAAGATAAGCGGAAATGTAAATCAAATTTAGGTAATAAGTAGTTCTAAGTAACTTTAACTAAATATACGCCATTAGTAATGGTTAATAATAGAGATGAGATTGTGGAGTTGGAGGTAAAAGGAATCCGCGCGGAGCGCGGAACAACGGGTTCGGGCAGGCCGCCGGAGGCAGAAAAAAGCCCTAACCGCTATCTTTTAAACCTTAATTTAATTAAGATTTTATATAAACTAACTACTTTTAGATAACTTTAAGTTTAAATTTCGACAATATTTTTTAAATTTTGTTGCGTAATGAGCTTCTTAATGGTTCTGGCATTGGAAGATAGTTTTCTGGTTTGATAGGATATTCAAGAGCTGGTTCTTTTCTGAATGGCATAGTTGTTGGTACTGAAATAACATCTTTTGTTGAACATTGCAAAGAATGATCAGGTACAACAATGCAGGTTGGTTTTTTAGTTTCAGTCAATTTTAATATAAAATCAATTATACTACGGAGTTCTAAAGTATGATCGTTTACATGGAGTGAAACACGTTGATCACGAACTTTTTCTAACCCTTTTCTTAATAATTTTCCTATAAAATAGATACTCCTATTAATTCCTATTAAAGCAGTATCTATAAATTGTAAAAGAATTTCTTCCATCATATCAGATAATTGCATTTCACCGTCTTCTCTATTTGAATTATCAGGTTGAAACCAATCATTCTTAGCATTTTCAGTTAGATAAAATTGTGGATAGTTACCGTTTGAGGTACAGTTTTCAATTACAAATCGCAATTGTTTTTCATTAGCTACTGGAATTAAACACATTCCTGCTTCTTGTGTATTAACTTTGAAATATATAGGAATCCCCTCAGATTGTACAATTCTATCATACTGACCAGGAGGTAATATAACTGAGAAAGCACCAACTATATGTACTTCAATAGGCATTTCATCTACGCTAAACAATACATCCTTATCACTTAATTTCCTACTCAAATCATTCATTTTTAACTATTTATATTAACTATATAAAAACATAAATAAAAATATCTCTACAAAATCTCTACAGAATCTATATTATGGCATGGCCCAATATTCATTTTATGCAATCTATCCTTCCTCCCATAATTTTTATAATTCTAATGGTTTAATAGAATTAGATCTCTCTTTTTCTGGACTGTTATATAATTTTGTGCAAACCCAAGTAGATGCATACATGTTGACTCTATCAATACTCTTTCCTGAATATCTTGTAGCAAGTGCTTGACAAGCAAACCCTTGTGATTCAAAAGTTTTAATATACCAAGGAGTTTTTGATGAACTTCTAAGCATTACTCTTCCACCTTTTGATAATGATTTATTTAAAGCTTGAATTTCTTCAACGGCCAGCGTTCCTGATGGTTCAAACCAATCCATATGGTCCATAATAATAGCAACGGTTAAAGTTCCTGGTGCTAATCTATCAGATACATCATTAATTGTATCAGTGTGTAAACGAATTATATCTAAAGCTTCCTTACGTTTAGCAAGATTGAAATATCCCTTTTTAGTAATATAATCTGGTGAGTTCTTTGCTTTATAAGAACCTGATAAGCACAAATGGTAGAAGTAATTATCATCAGAAATTAAACTTCTTGAAATAAGTGGATCAATAGTATCAACAATATATTGGAGAATACCTCCTTCAATCATGTTTGCTTGATTGACTGGTACACCAAGTGCTTTCCAAAGGAAAACAGGATTACCTAAAATAAGTTTACAAAAAATAGGATTAAATAATGAAGGACGAATACTTTCATTCCAAACTTTAACTTGATCTTTAATAGTTTGTGCTTTAAGAAGACGTTGAACATCTTTTTCTAAACCTAAACAAAAGAACAACCACTTTGCAATACGAATTGCCCAACGAGTTGATCCAGTATCATATAATCCTTTACCATTAGGATTGAAAGACTTTTCGCCATTTTTAATCCAGAATTGTAAAGCATGAGATGACATATGAGATGATAATTTAGTAACAAGAAGTTCCATAAAGTCTTCATGTTTACCTTCACCAAACATCTTCCAAACATCTTCATAAGGTAAACATCTTAATGAAGCTAGTTTAAGTTCCATTAAATGATTTTGATGAGGATTAAGATCAACCCCATGAATACGTTTAGGAGGATTCTCCATTGCTGCATAACTAAGAATATTATCACCAGCAGATGTAATTGCAAGAACAACATCAGATGGTCCTAAATTTAATAATCTAATATCTTCTCTTGGATCTTCCCAAGTAAATGCATAAATATATTGATTATTGAATTGATGATATTTAGGATTTTCTGCATCATAAAAGATTCTCCATACTTCAGTTTGATAATAGAATGATGGATATGGAAGATTATGTTCCATATTAATAACAGTTGCTTCATAACCTTTTGAACGAATTTGAATTTGTTGAGCATTAGCTAATGCATCAGTACTTTGTGAAGGAGCTAGATATGGAGATTCAGTTGCTAAAGCATTTAATCTATACATCAAATCAGGAGATCTATCTTTATCACAACCAATCCAAATATAATAAGGAATACCGCCAAGAGTTTTATTTCTCATATTAATACTTTTAACAGTACCAAATCGATATTCAAGATAATCACGTCGAGATGAATCAAGATAAACTCTATCAAATTCAAACCAAAGGCGCCAAAATGTTCTTGAAAACCAATTAACATGACGAAATAATACTCCACCAACTGAAGTTGCTTTACCATTTAAGGTTGCATTAGATTGAACATAGAAGTCAACAACTGAAAATATACTATCTTTATGAACCAATTGACAAATCTTATCAATCATTGAGTAATAACTTGGAATCATTGATAATGAATAAGACAAGGTGATTAAATCAGCAGCATCCTTACTTGGTAATTGAAAAGTAGTTGCATCAACACAATGTACATAAACATTTTTCCAGCCTTTAGCAGCAAATCTAGTTTGAGCAACTTCACATAAAGAAGGAGATAAATCAACCAAATGGATCTCTTTAAATGAAGAAATAGGAATAATATCATTCATTTGTTCAATATTCCAACCAGTACCACCACCAAAATCAATCCAAACAATATCTTTTGATTTCTTTAAATGAGAAACACTTAAAGATAGCATTGTATGACGACCTTTAAGAAGCTTTTGACGAGTTGTATCATAGATCTTTGCTTGTCCTTTGTAAAAGCTTTCTAAAGCAGATTTTTGATCACCACCAACACTACTAATTGGTTTTAAAAAACAATTCCAAGCGAATTGAGCAACAGCTTTAGATGAAGGATTTGTTAAAATCAATGCTAATGCTAATATAGCAGCAGCAGGAATGATTAATGATAAACTCATGATTACTTGTTGAAAGTATCTTTGAGTATATAACGAAAGTAAGATAGAGATTAAACAGTTATAATGAAATCGAATAGAAATGGAATTATTACTCTTTATATAATCATATATAGTTATAGATTGTTTTAGTTATAGTGAAAATAAACTTACTTGATTGAACTTACTAGTAGCATGTGAAAGTTCCCCTGGATTAATATCGATTGTACTAACTAACCACTAATCCAGGCACATGGTCTTTTATCATACAACTGATATAAGACTTAAATCCATCATAAGGGTCGTCCGACATATCGTAGATCAAACGCGAAATTCACGAGGGGATTAATTATATTTATCATGTGTTTTAGATTTGGTGTTTATTGGTTGAAGATGAAGTTGGGGAATTAATATCGTGAATGATTAAATAGCTGGATATGATTGGGTACTAGCCGTATATGATTGAAAAGGGAATAAACGGTGGACTGAATTGGTTTAGAGTTGAATGTTCGAGGAAGAAATTCCAAAAAGAGAGAAGCAAGAAGGAGATGAATATTAAGAGTTAAGGTAGGATTGATGGACATGAAGCGGATTTATAAATTTTCTTTTGGAATTATCATTATCTTCTTATTTTAATAGTCTCATTCTTAAATTCTTATCTTCCAGTTGATTCAATTGATCCAACTATAGTATTTGTCTTTATTAATATTAATCTTGACCCCATATATCTTATCCAGTTAGATTATTCGATTCACGCATGCAGCTTTATGTTTGATAAAACGTGCGTTAACCGTTGAGACCTTGCATGTACGTTGGGGATATGAAGGAGGATAATGAGAGGATAAGATGGGAAGGAAGGTAACGGGAATGATATCGGGAAGGGAAAGGGTGGAAGTAGCGGAAAAGTAAAGGATTAAATCTAGTCGGAAACGTACTGGAAAAATCATGGTACCGTACGCGTTTTTATTTTTGGATAAACTCTTCATCACGTAATGATAACGCTATCACATGACTATCTTACATACAAGGGAAACTATGGGCATTCCCGTAATTAACTAAAACTAAACTAAATATTAACAATATTATTCAATTACACTTTACTATACCTACAAAATACCTAAAAATTTATTACAAGTCCAATTATTAAGTATCTAATCGATGGTAATAACTTAAATGCTAAATTATAAATCACTCTATTATTCTTCAAATCCTCCAACTTTACTGGCTCCACTAATTGTTATTGATTTTGATACCATTTGCTGTTAATGCAATCAGCTACTGTCAATTGTGATGGGCCTAATATCTTTGAAACATTTATACCAGCATTTACAGTTCTTATTGTTGAATCATGCTCAAGAATAAGCCCTCCACTTTTACCAGAAGGATTTTCTTCTTGCCATAGTTTAATATCGTTTAATACTTGCTCTTCTGATTTTGATTCATTATTTAATCTCCAATCATATGTATCTCTGTCCCAAAATACTGCTATCAATCCAAATTGTCTAGAAATTGCTCGTACTCGATTGTCAATTGCACCATAAGGAGGTCTAAAAAACTTTGGTACAACTCCTGCTGTTGCATTCATTGCCCATATTGACCATTGTAATTGAGCAACAATCTCTTCATTGGTTAATCCTGGAAGGTGAGCATGACTCCAAGTATGAGTTGCTAATAAATGTCCTGCCATGTGTTGTTGCCGGAAAATCTCTGGATATCTAACAACATTAATTCCCTGGGTAAAGAATGTTGTTTTTGATTGTAGTTCCATCAACAATTGAGGTGTATATACACTTGGCCCATCATCAAATGTTTGAGACATAACAGAGCATGATGAGATATCATCTGTAGCAACACATCTATAACAATCAAATGAACAATGAGATCTTTCAATACCTGCACATTCGCCTAATTGTCTTGTTGGGATATCTCTTGGTACTATAGATAAATCAATGCTCTCCATTGGTATATAGGGGGGTTTATCAGTGGGCCATTTACTTAGACCGGTTAATTCCTGGAGCCAAAGAGGAAATTGGTCAATTTGAAATGGTATTAGAGGAATTTGGGATGGTTGAGTTTGATTGATTGTAGTTGAAATAGTAGAGTGAATAATACAGAAGAAAGTTATTACCAATTTTTTCATTATAAGGACTTGTAATGGATAGGAGGGGGTATGGATAGAAGAGACTATATATAATGGGATACACCATAAGATTGGGTAGTGATTATGGTGTTCCATAAATGGTGAGATAGTATGCAAAGAAGGTGATGCAGGGGTATGCAAGATAAGATAAGCTGTATGCATGATAAGATGGTGGGGGTCGAACCCGGCTGGAACTGGATGAGGGAAACGAGAAGAAGTGCTAGTTAGAGTTATTAAATAATTATATAGCTTATATAAATTAAGAAAGATATATTTTAGTGATGAATTAGATTAGTTAAGGCTTGCACTGTAGTATATAATGACCCCTTTAATCCCATCGCTTGTTGAAAGGCTGAACGTTCTGGTGTTAAGTTTAGTTCCTACTAACGCATGTTTTATGAAAGATAGATGTACCTATGCTAAATACTACTCTTCTTTACTCTTTTCATTAAATTTATATAAAAGCAAATTTAAATTAAACCAAGACCGCCATCACTATCACTTCCACCAACTTCACCCTCACCACCTCCACCATTATCGAATATTATCCTTTAAAAAGTACTTACGTTTCGGTAACAGCCCTAAATCAAAAGTTAACGTCTACTCTAAACATGATCTTAATCCTTCTTCATCATGGGTAATACTGATTCAAAATTACAATTTAAAACCCATATTTTTAGGTTATTTGAAACTAACAATATTGCCAAAGATGATTCTTATTACTGGATAAAATTTTGGACTCAACCTAATTCTATTTATGAAGTATTTACTTTATTATCATTATCCGATGTTCGAAAGACAAGAGATTGTAATTTAAAAAATTTAGAAACACTTATTTTAGTTATTTTTGAAAGATTAAGAGAACTGGCAAGGCATAGATTGTTTCCTCATAATGAAATAGCACCTGTTAAAGAGTTATTAAATTGTGTTAGAATATTAACTAGGGTATTACCATTTGTTTATGAAAGTGATAATGAAAGGGTTAAACAATGGGAAAGGGAATTCTTTTGGGTTGGAAATAAAGAGACAAAACCAATTGGTAGCGAATTAGTTGATATTGTTTTAGATTTGTTATTTATAGAGGGATTTACTATTACAAAGCAGACAAGTTCAACAGGTTCAAGCTCAACAACCCCAGTTAATACTACCACTTCTCCTTCTACTTTACCTTCTTCACCTACTCTCGTCATTTGGGAATCTGGAATTGGATCTAATACATCATATAGTACTTCTAATGAAATTCTTTCTAATAGAGTAGAGATACTAAGACTTCTTTTAACTCTCACTTCTGATTGTTTATATGAAAATTTGTCAGATATATCAACCAATGGATCAAATTTTATCTCTTATATAGTTACAAAACCTGATAAACGGTTAACAATGACAATTCTATGTTCATTATTAAACTCTTCATTAAAATATAGTCCTGGTGGTAAAGTTCCATATGATCACATGATTCTTGCTGATAAAAATCGTCAACTTGTAGTTTATTCCTTACAACTGTTAGCTGTACTACTAGTATATCCAATCCCCAAAACCAATACAGGAATTAACAACTATCGATACTTCTTCTCCAAAATCCGTCATGATAAAGACTTTCAATTTATCATTGATAATCTTTTGAAATTGATTTCGCAACCTATCTTAGCATCTTCTTCATTATTACCAGGAAGTCATAGTGAAATCAATTGGATAACCGAACTTCTTGTCATCTTTTGGGAATTAACGCAATGTAATAAGAAATTTCATGATTATCTATTAACAACAAAATCATCTATAGATTTTGTTATATTCTTACTTGCATATATTGAAGAGAAATATAATGATAAATCGAAAAGAGAGCTGGTAAGATTATGTTCTTATATCCTTTTATACCTATCTTCTGATAAAGAATTCATCAAATTATTACAATATAAAGTAGAAATGATTGATAATAGTGATAGTTTAAGAAAAACCTACATCATGTCAAAATCCAAGTTATCAATTTTCAATGGTACTTATGGAGATTATCTAATAAACCAACTACTCCCGTTAATTACAAACAATAACGATATATTATCACCAACATTTCTAGAAATTATCTATAATCTATCGCCCTATCTTATAAACATTTCGTATTCAACATCATCAAATTTACTGCAATTATTTACAACTCTGTTAACAATTGAATCACCAACAAAAGAATTCTCGATAATTTGTTTATTAAAAATATTTTCCAATTTAATTCATTATAACTTCCGATCAAATACAAATTTATTATTTGTAATATTAAAAAATGAAGGTAAATTTCAATATCTATACAATCAAGGCAAAGGTAATAAAGGAGAGATTACATCATCATCTCTATCAAAGATAAAAGGAAAGCAACCAATAACATCATCCACACCCCGATCTTCATCACCATTAACATCATCACCGTTAACATCTCCGCCATTAACATCACCACCATCTCCATCTCCACCATCACAAGGATTCGATCAAGAACTGTGGGTTCTTATCGATCCTATAATAACAATTATAGAGAATATAAAACAATTAGTTCCATATACAGAACATATAACCAACTCCCAACCACAACCACAATCATCCAAAATCCAACCTCATATCATAATCGAATCAATACGGAATATGAAAACCTTGCCAAACGTAGATCTCGATCCACATGAACCACAAACAAATACATTTATTAAATTTATATGGAATTCCAACTCTCTTGGTTGGTATGAAAGTATAATATGGGGTAGTATTTTCCAAATTGAAAGTCAAATCACTTCCACCTCTGGCAGTATTGGAATCTGGAATGGAACAAACATCAAATTATTCAAATTACAAGAAACTGCCCGAATCGGACCCTCCCTCCTCCGTCCCAAAGGAGCAGTAGATGCAGTAGCAGAATCAGTCATCCAACAATTCGGTAAACTTAGTACAAATCGCTAATCTCTTCTCCTCCTCCTCCTCCCTCCGTGTTTGCCTCCGGCGGCCGGGCTCTGCCCGGACCCGTTGCCCCGCTCCGCGGGGAAAATATATAAGTACTACTATACGATCTTAGCACCTCCTCGCGAAGCGAGGAACAACGGGTCCGGGCAGAGCCCGGCCGCCGGAGGCAAACGTGGTTGGTTCGTTCGTGTTATGCATTTCTATTATTACCTTCTTCTATTGCCCTTTTTTTGTACCAATTCAAAACCATCGTCATCGATTATTGGTCCTTGTGGTGCTGTGGGGGTTTCATCTTGCATTTCTTGATCAAAGTCTTCGCTGGCTGTTTCATCGGTTTGGTCGTCGGAATTGGAATCGGAATCGTCTTCTCCTTCAGTGGTTTTGAGGGTAACTTTGTTGGTTGTTAATAAGCCAGCTTTACGACGTTCTTCTCTTTGTTGATATTTGGCATATAATTGTTCAATATGATGATAGTTGTTCTCTGCGCATTCTTTGTATAATTGGATTATTAGGACTCCTACTGTGAGGGCTGTATCATCTTCAATGCTAACTCCAAATTCATCTTCCATAATTGCAAGTAATCTATCTTCAATATCATCGGAATCGACGTAATTTGATGTTTCAAATAATTCTACTATGCTACCAACCATCCAATCTCTTTTATCATTACTATCGGATCCTCCCCATTGATTATCTACTGCTGTTTGGAGATCTTCCCATTGATATATTGCCATACATGCACCAAGTTCGAATTTTGCTTGTTGCTTAGCATCTTCAAAGGTTAAAGTTTGTCCTTCTCCTTGAACGGAGGCAAGTGGTGCTGACATGATGTGGGTAGCGGTGGTGGTGGTAAGCGGTGGTGAATGGTAATGGCTATTGTACTACTAAAATCACATTCTCAAAGCTTAGATCAGGTCTGCATATGAAATTTTCATCTAATCATGCATGAATGTGTAGATCCATTGAACCCTAGAAATGGGTGTAGTTGAAAGTACGGCTGTTATTTTATCGCTTGATGTTAGCTACTAGCGGTATGTAGAGAGATGAGCCCACCTCAGATTCTATCCTCCCAATGTTGCTGCTGCCTTTCTTTGCTCCCAACTGCTGCTACTTCTTCTATTTCTCCCAATAGCAGCCATTGCTGCTTCTCGGTACTTCACTATAATGCTATCTCAGCCTTATCATTTCTCTTGTTATATTCTCCTTTGCCTCTTAAAATCTACCCCTTTATAATCGTCTGCTAATCATTATCCCGCATATATAAAATCGTACATCAACTCACAAGAGCTATTGCATTGACTTCATATAAAAATAAAGAGTCCTTAAACGTAACGATACAAGGACTAATAAAACTATACCTTTGTATATTATATATTGTATGTTAAAAGATATTAAAGGATATCCAGGGATATTAAAAGATATTAAAGTTTATTAAGGATATAATTTATTGAAGCAATTGTTTCTTTCTTCTCATATTATAGCGAATTTATAGTATAAATCAGAGACAATAGGGGCTCACAGTTACAGTTAGACATAAGCATACCAGCTAAGCCACCATTAATTCTCACAACCTTATTAGATCCACCATTATATTCTTCTCAACTTACAACTACTCACAACTACACCTCTGCCCTCACTCATACTTTCTTACCTACTATGGCCGATGATAGAGCTAGAAAATTAGAAAATGCTATAAAAGCTTTTCAAGATAAGAAACCCCTTCCTACTGTTGATTTCACAATTTATCACTCTGAAGATGGTAAGGAATTACGTACTACTGAAAGAGTTGTCAAATCAACTCCTGCTCCTGCTACGAAACTTCCAACTGATGAAGAATTGTTTCTTCCTGGTACTCGTTTACCTAATTTAAAATTCTTGAAGGACCATCTCTTTCGAGAAGGTAGACTTCATGAAGAACAAGCTAGTTATATTATTAACACTGCTACTAAGATTATTATGGAAGAACCAAATTTATTAGAAATTGATCCTCCAGTAACTCTTTGTGGAGATATTCATGGTCAATATTATGATCTTATGAAATTATTTGAAGTTGGCGGTGATCCTGAACATACCAAGTATTTATTTTTAGGTGATTATGTTGATAGAGGGTATTTTTCAATTGAATGTGTTCTTTATTTATGGGCTTTAAAAATTCATTATCCAAAATCGGTATACTTCTTACGAGGTAATCATGAATGCCGTCATTTAACTGATTATTTTACTTTTAAATTGGAATGTAAACATAAATATTCTTTAGATATCTATGAAGCTTGTATGATGAGTTTTTGTACTTTACCATTGGCAGCGGTTGTAAATAAACAATTCTTTTGTGTTCATGGAGGATTATCTCCTGAATTACATACTCTTGATGATATTCAACAATTGGATAGATTTAGAGAACCTCCTACTCATGGGTTAATGTGTGATTTATTATGGGCAGATCCAATTGAAAATTTTGGTGAAGAAACAAATAATCGGGCATTTATTCATAATAATGTTCGTGGCTGTTCATATTTCTATACTTATAAAGCAGCATGTGACTTTTTACAACGCAATAATCTTCTTTCTATTATTCGTGCTCATGAAGCACAAAATGCTGGTTATAGAGCATATCTTGAAAGTAAGAATACTGGATTCCCTTGCGTAATGACTATCTTTTCAGCACCTAATTATCTTGATACTTATAATAATAAAGCAGCAGTTGTAAAATATGAAAATAATGTATTGAACATTCGTCAATTTAAACATTCTCCTCATCCTTATTGGCTACCAAATTTCATGGATGTATTTACATGGTCATTACCATTTGTAGGAGAAAAGATTACTGATATGCTTATTTCTATATTAAATATTTGTACAAGAGAAGAATTAGAAGATGATACAAGAAATTTTATTGATCGTAATGTTAGAACACCCATAAAACAACCCAATGCTAGATCACCTCGATCACCACGTTCACCACGTTCCCCACGTTCCCCACGTTCACCAAAATCAACTCATTCTCCAGATGGTTCTCCAGATGGTAATCGCCCTCCTAATTCTCCTCAATACGATAGTGATGAAGATCTTCCAGTGAATATCCCAGAACAAATTGATGAAGAAGATGAAGAATTAGATGATTATTTCCAAGATGCACCATCAGCAATGGATCGTGATACTGACGAGGAAGAAGGAGATGATGAAGAAACAAAAGCAAAACGTGATCGTTTTAAGAATAAAATTCTTGCAATTGGAAGACTTTCACGTATGTTTTCAGCACTTCGTCAAGAATCTGAATCAATCAGTGAATTCAAAGCTGCTACTGGAGCTCAACTTCCTGCTGGTACTCTTATGGCTGGTGCTGAAGGTATTCGTAATGCTATTACAACCTTTGAAGATGCTCGTAGAGTAGATCTCATTAATGAACAACTCCCTCCAACTGCTGATGAAATGGCTGAACAGCATGAACGTGAACGTAGAGAAGCTTATAGTAAAGCAATTCAAGATGCTGATTCTGATGTACAACTCCGTAATTTAGCTCGTCGTTTAACAGAAACATAATATATATTTAGTTTTATCTAACGATATGTATTTGGTGTTAACGATCAGGCTCTGCCTGGTTCCGTTGCAGCGGTTCTCACGGAGGAATGTGGTGGTCCGTTAAGAAATGATCATATAGTTTAGGGTATAATACAATATTATAATTGCTAATTTTTGTTTTTTGTTCATTTCAACTATATATTTAATACAAAATAAAATACTATAGATACTAGATACTAGATACTATA
This sequence comes from Sugiyamaella americana, assembly GCA_030583405.1. NCBI lineage: Eukaryota > Fungi > Ascomycota > Dipodascomycetes > Dipodascales > Trichomonascaceae > Sugiyamaella > Sugiyamaella americana. The sequence continues at coordinate 24,136 of JAJMID010000162.1, forward strand.
GATACATTCGGGCATTATTAATAATTCTTTAGAATTATCAACATCAAAGTAACTTATATTTGGCTAGATTAACAATGCCTTCAAACGATCCCACTCAGCTTCTTCCTTGATTTTTATCGATTGCCAGCCGCACATTCAGCATATCATTCTCCCTCACTCTGGTCGTTAACGTTAACCTATTTCATACCTGCCAAGTGAGTTACCAATTCTCCTCTTGTAAATTTCGTTTCATGATGACCTAATATGGTCATCTCAGTGTGTAACTTGCGTATAACTCTTTATATACTTAACTATGTAAAATAATATAGGCGCCTTGTCTTTCTCCTACCAACATAACTTCAATGATTCTAATCCCTCAATCGACTGCTTAAACATCGCTAGCAGATTCACACGTTAATTATTTTTAAAGCAATAAACTCTCTTTCACTATTAATCATTAACAATTATCAAACTATTTCTTAAAATTGTTTATTAATCTATTTATATACCCTTTTGTGTATCTTCCTCCGAGGATCCATTGCTGAGATTACTCTAATTAGTATCTGCAAGGAAAATCTTCTTCCTCGTCCCTGCATTACGCATACCATAGGAATGTTTATGCATTCTTCACGCATGTTTGACATTCCAATAACTTTCAAGATGGTATTTTGTTTCATATTAATAACTAAATCTAAATTAAAAGTCCACGTTAAAGGTATGTGCATACCGTGTGTGTTGACCGTTACTTGAACGCGACGAAGGTATGGTTTATTCCTTAATTGTAATAATAATAAGACAGTATTACTGGCCGATCAGATAAAGCTTGTTATATAATTCTCAATCAAATATGTGTAACGCCAGATCTAAGATCCTGCAAAACGTAAGATCAAGATTGTATATATATTATCAAGCATCCTGTTTGATTTCTTTTATAATTAAACTTTGAAACTTGATGTTCAAGAGTAGTAGTTTCAGATGACAAGCTATAGTTCAGTTCCTGCAAATGGTTGGTGGAATTATAAGCCTATGCTTATAGCAGTAATAGTTATAGGAGTCTTAGCACTTATTTTAACTGGTTTAACTATTGCTTTTATTGTTCATAAGGTTAAAGCTAAAAAAGAACGTTCAAAATCGCATAATCGTAAGATTGTCGATCTTGAAAAGTCTATATCTACTCTATCAGTAAGTGATTTTGAAGAAAAATTAAGTGAAAATGATATGATCTCTTTTACAACACCAAAAAGATCTAGCAGTGAATTTCGTTCATCATTAGTTGATCAAATTGCTCAAGGAAAAATGATATTTGGTAGCCATAAAAATCTTAATAAGCATATCAATATCAAACATGAACCATCATCAATTGAACTAGACGATCCATTTTTAGATACTACACCTACTCATAATATCATGCCAATATTGAAACAAAGTCCTGTTAAAAGAACAAGAATAGTACCATCTTTTTCATCCTCATCAGGAAATTCATCACTTGGACTATCTTCTGCTTTAAAAGATTCTTCATCACCTGCTTCTTCAATATCAGTTGAACATACAGTATTATCTAGTCCTAGACAAAAGAAGAGACCAGAATTGTGGTTAGAAGATAAATCATTATATAATTCAACTCATGAAACATCTGATAATCACTTTGTACATGATTCTTTAACCAGTAATCACTTTGTAAGAGAATCATTGCCTAATAACGGCTTTGGCCATTTAACAACTCCTTCTAATGATGATAGATTAAGGTCAATACTCTCTACTCCCTTAACTCCAAGAAGCCCTGCTGACAGTACTCACATCCTATCAGTTGAAAGAGTTGTAATGTCAGAACTTGTTAGAGAACCAACATTAGTTACACCACTTCCAAACATAATATATGGACAAGCTTTAACATCAGATAAAGTTTTTTCACCACCTGCATCACCACCTGCCTCACCAGCTCCAAAAATCCAATATCGAAATACTGTTGATTCATTTACGTTTTCAATAAATGATGAACCTATAGTAAGATCTAAAACGGGTGTATTAATGGAATCGTTCAAATTTCCACAAGAATCAAAAAAAGTAAAGGAACAGAATTACGACCAAGATTCAGTTTATTCCTTCGAGGAGAAGCACCCATATGATGTTGAATTGGAAATTATTTCATCTTTTCACAATTAAAACGACAACTATTTATGATTTATGACCTTACCTGTATTTTATTTATTTCTATATAATTCTTAATATCTTAGCTAACCTTATATAATTCACGTACAACTTTTTAAACTATAAAATTATAATTAAGCGCTCAATGCAATGAACTTGTACCTCGCGACGGAAGTATATCCCTCTACCTTTGTTTGAATGTATTATATAATTATATCAAGAGATATCGTAGATATTCCTCGCAAAGCGAGGAACAACGGGTCCGGGCAGAGCCCGGCCGCCGGAGGCAAGTAAGAAGGTTAAGAAAAGAGAAACAAAGCAGTGTACGATTTAAGGTATTTACGATTTAAAGAGCATAACGGAATTCAGGATTTTTGAAATCGGTCAAATCAGCAAATTCAGAGTTAATAAAATCTGCTGGAAGCTTTTCATTCTTTTCATCACGAATTTTGTTAGCTCTGTAATTAATATAATACATGACGGCGATTAATAAAAGAGTAACACCATAACAAACTACAATTACGACTTTAGCAGTTGTATAAGTTGGAGCTTCAGTTGCAAGGAAGGTTTGTGGTCCAATGAGATTACCAACACAATATCCGATTAAAGTAGTAGCACTGAATACTACTTTCTTGGTATGACCAGCAGTATTTGATGAGATACAACTTAAGTAACAGACAAAGCAAAGAGGAGAAAGACCAAAGAGTGCATATCCTGCTAATTGAGCTGAACCATTTTTAGCAAATGCTAGTAAGGAAGCTGCCATAATATTGGAACATGTACCTAACATTGCAGCAACCATTCGATGTTGGAATTTACCAACAACCAAACCGAAGAAACTTAAACCAACTAATTCAACAGCACCTTGTGGAGCGTTCATTAAAAGTGCTTTTAAAGGATCATATCCCATACCAGTAAGAACAATAGCTAATTTGTTAGTATAAAAGATAAAAAGATATTTTAGGGGAGTAAAACTTACCACCAAAGTTTGTTAAACCTCCATTAGGGATATCAACAAATACCATAGTAAAGAAGTTCAAATAAAGACGAACATCAAGGAATGCTTCTTTAACTTGATCTAATTTGAAATGTCTATTACCAAAACCTTGTTTGTTGGAACGAATTCTTTCTACTACTAAGAGTTTTTCTTCTTCATTTAAGAACCAAGCTTTTGAAGGAGTATCAGGAATAATAAGTGCAAAAGCAATACCAAGAGCAATAGTAATAACTCCTACAATGATGAAAAGAAGTCTCCATCCGGGAATAGGAAGGGTTCCATCTTGTTGTCTTTTAGCTAATCCATAAGCAGTAAATGAACCAACGATTGAACCAAGACCATTGAAACTGACCCAAAATGCAGTTCTTGTGAATTGTTCTTCAGATTTATACCATTGTGAGGTGATTAATACGAAGGCAGGAGTTACAGCACTTTCTAAAACACCAAGTAATACACGAGTTGCAAGAAATCCAGAGTAAGATTTTGGAATAGCAGACATACAAAGTACAAAACCCCAAGCAATGACGAAAGCAGATACAGTTTTAGCAATTGGAAATCTTTGTAAAGAGTAAGCAGCTGGAAATTCAAATGCAAGATAACCAAGATAGAAAGCACTTCCAACCCAAGCATATTGACTTCCAGTCATTTTTAAATCTGTACGAAGACCCATGATAGAAGCATAACTATTGGATACTTTATCAAGATATTGAATCATATAAACAATACACATCATAGAACAAACATAAAGGTCAATCTTCCGTAGAATACGTTTATTGGTAGTTTCATCAATCTCCATCCCTAAGGATTGAAGAGCAACTTCCATAGCCAAATCGGCATTTTTGAGATTAACATTCTTTACTTCAGTAATATCATCATCTTCAACTGTTTGTTCAACGACATACACATTCTTTTCAGTATCAGCAACCATTGTTAATAGAGTTTAATTGATAATATATTAAATTACAAAAGAGGATTTTATATAATATTTATATGAAGAATCAGCAAAGAACTAAGACACTAAGATCGTTAGTTTGCGGGGAAAGGCGCGTAATTCACTGATAAGGACTATCACCTACGGAATGATTTTTTAATTAATAGTTAACATGACAATACAAATATTGATTGAAATTCGATGAAGCACATGTTTGAATTAGGTTAAACTTTGATTTCTTATCAGAGCTATCTCGAGGTTAAGTTACCAATTAGGTCTGTTGAAATGATTTACAATAAGGTATTTAGAGCAAATATCAAACAATTTTCAATTCTTATCTCATTATTCAAGATATCAGCCTGAATGAAGAGGATCCAGATGGTAGAATAAATGACCGAAATATGCACGATATGAAAATCTGTCTCTAACTTCCGCGTTAACCACTCAAGAAGTGTGCATAGAGATATGGACTAAATATAAGGTTAGTGATGAAATTAACCATTTGCAGATGAATAAGTGAAGATCAGGTTAAGCGCTTATCTTGATGATTATGGAGATAGTGTTAAAAATTACCTAAAGAAGTAATGATAACTCCTGTCAGAGGAGCTCCTGCTAACTAGAATTATAGACTTGCTTTATCATTCTAAGGTAGGGGTAGTTTACCAGCGGTGTTTTAACTCAATGTTAATTAGTACATTGTATTAATGGCGATGGGATTTACTGGCTAATTTGAATGGGTTCCGGCATTATTCGGAGCTGGTTAACATGTAATAAGGAACATGAACCTGCATTATCAGTTGAAAGTTGACTGATGTTTGACATATGAACGGAGTTTGAAAAGATAATCGGGATTAAATGTGCAATCCGGTATCGGCAGTAACGGCAAGATAAGAAGTTAGGTAAGATGGAATAAGATAAGAAAAAGGTGGTATGTTGAAGTAAGATTGTTATCTTTGATAAGATATGATGGATTAACTGATATCGGCTAAAGTGATTACCGCAGTTGGGCACCGTGTAAGGTACAACATGGGTAGGCTACCCCCACCTTCTAAATCCCTAAACTCCGGTTAGAGATAGCTTAATCCCTAACGATTGTAGCGATTGTTAGAAGTTAACTTGTAATACTGTACTTTACTTAAATTGGTTATTACGTATGTAACGCTCGTAGCTACTACTACCAACTGCGGTGATTCTAAAAACCGTACCTACTTCCCACCCCCTCTTACCCCC
>JAJMID010000163.1:0-28988 GCA_030583405.1 Sugiyamaella americana
CTTCTCCTCCCCCCATTCCTCCTCGCGAAGCGAGGAACAACGGGTCCGGGCAGAGCCCGGCCGCCGGAGGCATATAAGCCGTGTATCACGTGCTGGAGGTAGGGTACTGTAACTGTGACAGTATATTACCTAATTAGGAAGGTCAATGAAATGAACGACTCAAAATAAAAACAATTCCTAATTAAGAAGCAAAATCCTAACCCAAAGTAACTGCAGGAAAAGTAGGAAAAGTGAAATATTCTTCTCATAGTTTTTTGACCACTTCGACTTCATCACCGAATCACCAAATCAACAATGGGTGCCTACAAATATTTAGAAGAAATCTCTCGTAACAAGCAATCTGATGTTCTCAGATTCTTACTCCGTGTTAGATGTTGGGAATACCGTCAACTCAACGTTATTCACCGTGCTTCAAGACCATCTCGTCCTGATAAGGCCAGAAGATTAGGTTACAAGGCCAAGCAAGGATTCGTCATCTACCGTATCCGTGTCAGACGTGGTGGACGTAAGAGACCAGCTCCAAAGGGTGCTACTTATGGTAAACCAACCAACATGGGTATTAACCAACTCAAATATCAACGTTCATTAAGAGCTACTGCTGAAGAACGTGTTGGACGTAGAGCTGCCAACTTAAGAGTCCTCAACTCTTACTGGATTAACCAAGATTCTACCTACAAATATTACGAAGTCATTCTTGTTGACCCACAACACAAAGCTATTAGACGTGATGCTCGTTACAACTGGATTGTTAACCCAGTTCACAAACACAGAGAAGCCCGTGGTCTTACTTCCACCGGTAAGAAATCCAGAGGTATTAACAAGGGTCATCTTTACAACAACACTAAATCTGGTCGTAGACACATTTGGAAGAAGCACAACACTCTTTCCTTATGGAGATACCGTTAAACAAATTCACATCATGGTTGTTAATCTTCACTCCATGGTTCATTTTTTAAGCAATCCCTATATGTATTTTTCTGCTTGTAAATGATTCAAAAAAAATAAAAATCAAAATTAACACCACTATACACATTCACTATGCCTCCGGCGGCCGGGCTCTGCCCGGACCCGTTGTTCCTCGCAAGCGAGGAATGGAATTATTTCGCTCTACGTTATGATGCGATGGGGAAACCAGTAGTAAGTCCCTTATGGGGTGGGTCAATATAATAATACTTCCTAGCGTCAATCCGCTGGGCAGATCCAGGCCGCCGGAAGTTTGTACGAGCGATTGGTAGATGATGGAAATTTTAATAAAGTATCTTGGTCAATCATTGCACCAAAGAGATGTTATTCCGCAGTAGTAAGTTCCTTATGGACTTCTGTTCAAAGAGGGTGATTCAGTAATGTTATATAATTTCTCGTGAAGCCGGACAGAGCCCGACTGCAGGAGGCTTCTATGAGGATTTGGTAGATGATGGGAGTAAATCTATTTATTATATAAAGGGAATGTTCGGTCAATCATTGCACCAAATCTCATCCGGGACCACGAAGGGCAACCCTTAGATATATATAGTAAACTATATTTATCAGATGATTCGCTGCACCCAAGATTGGCTAATTTATTCTCCAGTCTGGTATACAAGAAAATTAACATAGATCCTGGGCAAACTCCTTAAAGGGTTCGCCTCCTAGTAATGCTTTTAATATCCCAGCTGTGATTTTTGCGTTAAAGAAAAAAAAGAAGAAGAAGAAGAAAAAAATTTCATGCTCTTCCTTATATTTTCTTTAGGGTTAGGTATTATTGTATCCTACCGGCGTCGTGGTGATGCTTCCGGCGGCCAGGCGCTGTCCGGACCCGTTTTCCGAGTTCCTCTACCTACAAAATAAAGATGAGGAAAATGGATAGGATCTATGTAGCTATAAATAATAGCCTCTTACTTTGTCACTGTCTCATCCTCACAACGGACCCGTTGATTCTCACTTTGCAAAGAGTATCCGGCAGATTCACCTATATTATAAATGCATTTCAAACCCCCTAAGCTGAATCCGTTTTTAATATCACTATAACGTTGGCTTAGCTATCACTCCATTAACAAAACTATAATTGAAATCCCTAAATCTAACCGCTAATGTCAAATAGAAACAAGCCAAGTCTTTTTATTCGTTTAATTTAACTATAGAATTAGTCCCAAAATATCTGATTCTACTGATCTAACGTCATATCAGCCAATCTACAATCTATAATGATAATACAAAAGGGTTTTATATATTGCTAGTTACTATATATGAATATATACTTAATTTAAACTGCTCTAATTGCCCCATTCCCAAGTAGTTCAATATTGTCGTATACGATAATCTGAGAATCTACTTGCTCATAATTAGATATAACTGCAAATGGAAAAAACGCTTTAACATGGGATCGATTAACTATATAGATTATAAAATACTATATGATACAAACAAAGTGGTGAATAAAAGTATAAAAATTCACTGAATTACCACCTGAATCCCCCTTGATCTGCCGGATGAAGTGGCCCCAGGTACGCAAGCATCTTCATCGCTCGCTCATAATTGCGGAAGATAGATAAAAATTGGCATAATACAATTGATGAATCCCAATCCATATGTACATAAGGACATTTACCCGTAGTTTAATTTCTATTAAATTTCAGTAGAAAATTAGCAATGAGTGACAATATTCAATTGGTTTCTATCATTACAAATCCTATAGTGTAATTACGTATTAGAAATAGAGTGCCAATATTGATCTAGAAATATTCATGTTCATATATGCTGTAAATGAACCAATACATCTAGACGATTGTTTCATCGGGGCATGGAAATATTAATCTTAATTTTCCTCTATAGTCTCCAAAGCAAATTTAGAAGGTTAAGAGCTCTAGATGAATACAAATGGTGTACTATGGTATGTATCACTGTATACCTTTTAAGACTACCAGTTGAGACAACGGTCGAAAGTCCAGAGGTAGATAAATGATAGGCATTATTATACCAATGGATTTCAATTAATTAATTGCATATATGGAACTCAAGCTGAAAATTGCTTCAGAAGTTGCTAGCAGATAGTATGATATAACCGAGTTAAACATAAACCATATAAGAACTTTATCGATATCAAATTTAATATTAATTTATCAACGCTGATCGAGAATCATATACATATGGATAGATTAGAGTTGATATACCATTGATATGAATTAATGGGAAGAATTGATAGCGGCCATTTGTTTATTTAGTAGCTTAAAGGTTAGATATCTTCGATCAGACCCTGCAGATTTCCTATTCAGTGTTGGTGGGAGTTCTCCGTGCGGAGCACGGCTACAGGTCTGGGCAGAGCCCAGCCGCCGGAGGCCTGTGTGGGGGAATGGGGGTTATGCATATCGTAGTAGCCGCCCGAGAGGATATATGCACAGGAAAGAAAGGGGAGATTAGAGAAGGGGAGCACCACTAAGGGAAAAGGATAAAATATAGGCCTGTTAGAGTTGGTGAGAAGCAAGCAGAAGCAGCAGCGCAGCAGGAGGAGAGAGGAGGAGCAGCATTTTTTTTTTCTTAAGAAATTTTCTTTGCAGACGTAATTTTTTATTTTGTCTGAGAAGATTAAAAACGCAGTAGATTTTTTAACAATTAATCAAGAGAACAGTAATGTAAGTTAAAGGGAAAGGATGAATTAATTGGAGGTAGTTATTGGATGAATTGATTGGATGATGAGACTGTGGGTAATGAGAAGAGAGAGAAGAGGAGCAGTATGAGTCAATCGAATGATGGGTGAAAAAGTGGATTGTATGATTTAAAAGCGGTGATGATGAATTAGTAGAAGATTAATAGAGGATGGGATGATGGTGATGGTGATGGTGATGGCGGTGATAGTGGTGATGGTGATGATAGTGCTGGTGATGGTGGTGATGGTAGAAGTAAGATATACCGGAGTTAAAGTAAGAGAACACGAATCATTGTTGATTGAAGATATTAGCAGCAATCGAGCATACAGTAACACTAAGATAACAAGATAGCAGTAGGCAGATATAGATAGTAGAGCATTATCGTCGTGATCATCATTACCATCATCATATCATCATCATCAGCAGCATTATCATGAGCATTATCGGTTGTTTAATAGATTCATTTCCACTTAGCATTCAGATCTAGATAGCAGTATGGACTGTTGTTTTGGTTTCATCTCGTCTATATTTCATCTCTTTGTACGATTCTCTTTCTGCTCCCGCTTCTCCATCTTCCCCTTCGATGATGACCCCATTCTAAATCCGAGCGTAGCTCGGAACAACGGGTCCGGGCAGCGCCCGGCCGCCGGAGGCAAAAGTCACAGACTAACAATATGTTTATTAGCATCATGTCTACTCCTAAAACTGCAATCATTTCAGTTTATGATAAAACAGGTTTACTTGATTTAGCTAAAGGATTAGTTAAGAATGACGTTAGATTACTTGCTTCAGGAGGAACAGCACGTATGATTCGTGATGCAGGATTTCCAGTTGAAGATGTTTCTGCTATTACTCATGCCCCAGAAATGCTTAGTGGTAGAGTCAAGACTTTACATCCAGCAGTTCACGCCGGTATTTTAGCAAGAAACATTGAAAGTGATGAAAAGGATTTATCAGCACAAGGAATTGAAAAGGTTGATTATGTTGTTTGTAATTTATATCCATTTAAGGAGACAATTTCTAAAGTTAATGTAACAATTGAAGAAGCAGTTGAAGAGATTGATATTGGTGGAGTTACTTTATTAAGAGCTGCAGCAAAGAATCATTCTAGAGTTACTATTTTATCAGATCCAGCTGATTATCATGTCTTTTTACAAGAGTTAGAAAAGAGCTCCATCTCTTTAGAAACAAGACAAAGATTTGCTTTAAAAGCTTTTGAACATACTGCTATTTATGATAGTACAATTGCTGACTTCTTCCGTAAACAATATTCTGAAGATATTTCTCAATTGCCATTGAGATATGGTGCTAATCCTCATCAAAAACCTGCTCAAGCTTTTGTTACCAATGGAGAATTACCATTCAAAGTCTTATCTGGATCTCCAGGATATATTAATTTACTTGATGCTTTAAATTCTTGGCCATTAGTAAAAGAATTATCTGGATCATTGAATTTACCAGCTGCTGCTTCATTTAAACATGTTTCACCAGCCGGAGCTGCTGTTGGTTTACCATTAAGTGATTTAGAAAAGAAGTTATATTTTGTTAACGATATTGAAAATCTTTCTCCATTAGCCAATGCTTATGCTAGAGCAAGAGGTGCTGATCGTATGTCCTCATTTGGTGATTTCATTGCTTTATCAAATAAAGTTGATTTACCAACTGCACAAATTATCTCTAAAGAAGTTTCCGACGGTGTAATTGCTCCAGGATATGAACCAGAAGCTTTAGAGATTTTAAAGAAGAAGAAGGGAGGTAAATATTGTGTTTTACAAATCGATCCAAATTATAATCCTGAACCAATTGAAACAAGACAAGTATATGGAATTTCTCTTTCACAAAAACGTAACGATGCAGTTATTAACTCGTCAACTTTCAGAGAAATTGTTTCAAATAACAAATCCATTACTGAACAAGCTCTTATTGATTTAACTGTTGCAACTATTGCTCTTAAATACACACAATCCAACTCTGTTTGTTACGCCAAAAATGGTATGGTTATTGGTCTTGGTGCTGGTCAACAATCACGTATTCATTGTACAAGATTAGCTGGTGATAAAGCCGACAATTGGTGGCTTAGACAACATCCAAAGGTCTTAGCATTCAAATGGGCAAAGGGAACCAAACGTCCTGATAAGTCCAATGCTATTGATTTATATGTTTCCAACAACATTCCAACTGAAGGACCAGAATTAGAAGATTACAATGCTAAATTCGCAACCATTCCTGAACCATTAACTGCTGAAGAACGCAAAGAATGGATTTCCAAACTCACCGATGTATCTCTTGCATCCGATGCCTTCTTCCCATTCTCTGATAATGTTTACCGTGCAGTTAAATCTGGTGTTAAATTCATTGCTGCTCCAAGTGGTTCAATCCAAGACAAAGTTGTCCTTGAAGCTGCCAATTCCTTTGATGTTGTTTATGTTGAAAACAATATTCGTTTATTCCATCACTAAACAATCCCGTCTCCTCTATAAATATAAAATTTACACCATCCTTCCTCTATGCCTCCGGCGGCCGGGCTCTGCCCGGACCCGTTGTTCCTCGCTCCACGAGGAAACCGTATATAACTATATATTGAATTCTATAATTTCCTCGCTCCTCGAGGAACAACGGGTCCGGGCAGAGCCCGGCCGCCGGAGGCAAAAGGAGAGGATTATTTAGTATAAGTAGCTTTAGTTTTATAAATATGGAGTTACAAACATCAAACAATAAGATCATGAAACGAACCAGAATGAATAAATTATAAGTAAAAGATTATCGAAGAAAGAATGGGTGTAGCTAAATAAGATAATGTACGCCCAAATTCATTTGAATATACCGCTTGCTATTGTATTGTTAATCATATGGGTGAGATTAATTTCCGCAAAGAATAAATCAGTTCCACCAAAATATTTACTAATACTAAGTGAAGCAGTAGAGCAACTGATAAGAATAGAAGTTGATTTACTTCTCATAGAAGAGAAAAGGTACTTCTGAATTTATGAAAAGAGTTCTTAATGATAGCTTGCTAGTAATAAATACAAGAGCTCTTAACTTATGACATCTTCACTAGTAATATTAATTAATGACAATATAGCTAAAATTCTGAAGAACAAGAGCTGAAATATTGAAATAATCAGTTATGTAGTTATATACAGTACAACATTCTATTATGAATCAATCTTAATCCCCATGCTGGATTTATTTTCAAACTAGAAGAGGAAGTAGAAAACTCTAAATGCATATTGAGAATGAAGTTAATAATACGATCCTTAGATTAGCTAATCTTAGTAAAAGAGATGGATGTATATATATAAAATCCGAGCGTAGCTCGGAACAACGGGTCTGGGCAGAGCCCGGCCGCCGGAGGCAGTAGGCAGTAGGTAGGGTGAGTTATGCGTAATGGATGAATTAGGTGCTTAAAGAGATGCCACGGATTATATCGGACCATTCTACTTGAGATGGAGTTGACGATGGATTTGGGAGATGAGATAATTGTTTAATTGTATCTTTGTCATTTGTATGAAGGGATCTAAGAAGAAGAATATCTTTTGAAAGGGAAGTAATTGTTGGATCCGTTGATGATTGGATAATTTCAAATAAAGTTTCTTTCAGTACTGAGGATTCATTTTCTGTTAATGAAAGATTTGCTAGTCGCCAAAGATTCTTTTTACGTGATTTTGGATTTGGATTTAATAATGAATTTTCAATTACTCGTTGAAATAAATTGGATTGAATATCTGGTGATACGGTTCTTATGAATTGTAATGCTTTGAAAATTGAAATTTCTGAAAGACTATCGAGATAATATTCAACTGACTCGGGAGAGGTCAATTTGGGTGTTTTACAATTTAAATAAGCAATGATTTGTGAACATGAGGAGGATAATGATGATGATTTAGCAAATGATTCAACAATTTTCTCTTGATACGTTGGTAATGCTTCAGGGTGACCCAAATGGATTAAAGCTTCATTAAAATTAAGCTGATCCATATACCAGAATCCTGTTATTAATTCTCTATATCCAATAGGGATTCCAACTTCATCAGCATAATAATTGGATAAAGATTCATTTGATGTTAATGATATTGGATAATCTAAAAATAAATAATAAATTAATGATGACTGATTGACACGATTTGACGATATTTTTGATTCTATCTTTTGTATTAATAATAATAAGTTTTGAATATCTTTTGGAGGATAAAAATTAGTTGATTCAATATCAGCAATATCATGAATTAAGTCATCGAAGAATAAACTCCCTCCTAATTTCTTTCTATTATTTTTAATATTATTTATGACATCTGAATTATAGGGAATTTGTTTAATTGATTTGACCAACGCTTCTGTAAATGAAGATGTAGACATGTTTGTTTATTTTTACAATCAATCTCTCTCTCTCTCACTCAATCGACGAAATATCAAATGTAAATAAAAGACACAGTGCGGCATAAGACGTCCTCGTGCGGCAAAACGAACCCTGGCCTCCGGCGGCCGGGCTCTGCCCGGACCCGTAGTTCCTCGCTACGCGAGGAAGAACAAGGGTTGGTTGACGAGGTTTACTTCTAACTAACGTACCTATATATAGCAGTGTAGATTGCTATGGCCTGTGGGTGTTACTAGATGAAATATTGTAGTTATTAACTACACAGTAACGTCAGTTTAGTCGCTATTAAGTTGTAAATTCAATTGGATTCAATAAATAAGTTCCGCCCGGAATAGTTGCTACTCCTTCGTTATGTTCAGAATTACTGGAGAGATTAACCTGGTATAACGTATTAGCCATTCCTCGCTTTGCGAGGAACAACGGGTCCGGGCAGAGCCCGGCCGCCGGAGGCCAGGGTTCGTCCTTGAGCGGGTTTATGCATAATATCAAATATGGTTAGTATATCTAACGTTAACTCATTTAACATTACCTTTTGCATCGACGGTATGTAAGATAAAGGTTAAGTTTAGGGTTCTCTTTATTGGTTTATAGGATCTGGTAGTGAGGGATTTAGTTATCACTGGCAGTATTAAGAAACTGGTTAGATTAATTATGTGAATTTTTGTATATACTTGCATGTGGGGTATGTAAGCGTTAATGTTGTGAGTATTAAGGTTAGAATTAACAATATTTGTGGGAGACCTTTGTGCATGGTTATTTATAGTATGTATATGTTAATTAAAGTGTAAGCTATATATAATATTGTAATTTTGAGATGGAGGCATCACTAGATTGCTAGATTTATTGGAAAATAGTGATATACAGTTAGATGTTGTTAAATTGGGCCTTATTATTAGCTCTTTCTATATATATATTATCGTATCACGTGAATAGCTTAATTAGTTGGTTATCCCGGCGAGCCCTCTATCTCTTATCCATTTATCTCCTATCTATTATTATATTAATAAAACTATAATAATCACTCTCTCATCTACTATATAATATTTAATTTATATACGTGGGTCCACTTCTACCAAACGATTCTCAATTCAACTTCACCACCTTCTTTCTCCCATTTAAAGGGTCTATGCTTATCTTACAGCTTGCATTGACAGTGTCAACACGGTCAACACTGCCCATGCGGCGATCCTTAGTACTCTATTATTAGTTAGTAGTTAATCCTGCAATATCGTTGGAAGTTGTCTCACCCTGCCAAGAATCAATTTAAACCAAAGATATAGTGAAGATTGAAACAAGAGAGTAGTATTGTGGAAGTAAGTAAGTGATTGTTAAACTTACAAGGAGGATTGTTAAACTAACAAGGTGGTAGGAAAATTTTTTATTCATTTATCAAAATCTTATCTCTATTTATGGAAACTCGGACTTAATGTTCAAAATTAACGTTTGACAATAATTTAAACTTGTTTTGCAATTCCTTAACTGGGCAATTAAATCATGTCTTGGAGTAGAAATAGGAAAGAATTTGATGAAATCTCTTTAGATGCTTTACAACCAAGTGAATCTCTAGATAGTGACGTTGCTTTGACTCCTAGTGATAGTAATGATAATCTTACATCAAGAACAGTGATTGAATCAAGTTATTCTCATTCTCCAAGTCGTCCTTTATCAACTCTTAGTAGGCAAATATTTCATAGTTATCACGGTCATAGTCGGGGACGATATATTCCTGCTAACGAAGAGATTGATTTGGATAGACAAGAACGGCAACGTAGGTCATTTTTAGATCCATCAAGTGAAAGAAGATCATTATCAACTTCCCGTGAAAGAGAAAGAAAGACATTAAATGATTTATTTACAACTGGTGAAAGAAGTAGATCAATGTATGATGATTATGATGATGAAATTGAAAATGGTGCTGGAACTTTAACAAAGAAGGATCTTGAAGTTATTCGATCTGACCTTAATGATGCTATTGGAGAGAATGGGGTTGGTTCATGGTTATCAGCAGAACCTGCCAAGACAAGATATCCAGAGAGAAAGATTCAGGGAGATCGATCATTATCACCTGCTAGAGGAATCTCACCAGGGAGGTCTATCTCACCAGGAAGATCTATATCTCCTTATCATAGTAGTAATACTCCTTATAGAGATTCAAAAATTAGTGATATTAGTAGAACAGAAGAAGGATTACAACAATATCCATCTCCTTCTCCCTATATCAATAAACCTGAATCATCAAAAAGACCAGCAATCATAATGCCATCTCATTATTCACCTGATAAAGATGGTGGCATAATAGAAATGTCTACTACAACTGAATATGATAATTATACTGATTATAATAGCAATGACAATAGTAATAGCAGTAGTAATAGAAATAATAATAAAAGTCCTGCAACTATGAACCACAATCTTTCAATTCCTAGACCAAATTTCACCTCTTTAATTCGTAGATTGTCTTCTAGAGTTATATCTGCAGCTCCTGATATAGAATCTGATAATGAATCGGAACATCTCTATCCATCTCGATATGGAATTGAATCAACATCAACATTATCTCTTGCAGAAAGTAATAGGATATCCACACCACCACTAGCAGATCATATCCATACAACTATAACAACAGAAGAACAAACTGAACAACAAGTACAAGATGAAGAAGAAAGTATCCCCACATTCACTCAACCATCTAGATTATCTCAACTTAGATCACAACATCATCGTGATTCACCTTCCCCACAACCTCCACAACCTATGCAACCTCCGCCACCAAAACCCTCACCACCACCTCAATTAAATCTTTCCGGTACCTCGCTCAAAATTTTCCCACCAAATTCAAAAATTCGTATTCAATTATTTTATTTATTAAAACAACCATGGGTTGATCCATCAATCTTCATTCTTATTATTTTACAAACATTTTTCTTAGCATATCAAGTATCAGATAATATATTCCATGTTCCAGGAATAGTAGTAGATAATATAGTTGTTTTCCCATCGTGGGGCCATCAATGGCCAGACATTGCATTGTTAATTATATTTATCTTATATACAATTGAAATCATTTCCAAAATCATTGTTCAAGGTTTATTTGATGATTCTGAACAATTTGTACCAATAAGTG
Source organism: Sugiyamaella americana (assembly GCA_030583405.1). NCBI lineage: Eukaryota > Fungi > Ascomycota > Dipodascomycetes > Dipodascales > Trichomonascaceae > Sugiyamaella > Sugiyamaella americana. Next base: position 11,123 of record JAJMID010000163.1, read on the forward strand.
AAGATGGTACATTACTATCAAATCTTAACAATATATTAAGTTCAACAAATCGTCGGGTAAGAACATTTTCTCCTGATAATCCATCACCACCATATACAGCCGATAGAAGTAAAACAGTAATGAAGAGTTTTTCAAGTTTAGTAAAATCCAAATCATTACCAGAACATCAAGATAAGATAATAATAGTTAGAGCTTTTCTTAGAACAAGTTGGAATAGAGTTGATTTCATTTCAATAGTTGCATATTGGATATCATTTATATTACAACTATCTAAAGTAGAACAAAATCATCAATTTTTTGTTCTAAGAGCAGTTAGTAGTCTTCGTATCTTAAGATTGTTAAGTTTAACTCAAGGCACATCAGCAGTTCTTCAAGGAATGAAGAAATCTGCCAAGTTGTTAGGAAATCTTGTAATTTTCATTGGGTTTTTCTGGTAAGTTCATGTTTCACGTTCCCCTATGTTTCTCCTCCATTGCATCCGGTGGTGGGGCCCATTCGTTGTTTCCCTGTTGCTCTCGGAATCAAGCTTCGCTCCTATATACTTTTGCAACAACGGGTCCGGGCGGAGCCTGACCACCAGAAGCAATCCCGTCAACATACTATATCATATTCTAACTAATTAGGTTGTTATTTGCAATTATAGGTATTCAAGCGTTTAAAGGTTCGTTAAGAAGACGTTGTGTTTGGGTTGATCCAAACGGTTTAGAAGCTAATTTTACCACCGAACAATATTGTGATAGTTATTTAGAACCAGGTACTTTGAACGTAAAACCATATGTTTTTACTGATGGTTCGGTTGGTTGGAGAAAATCTGGATTCACTTGTCCTGTAAATTCAATTTGTGTTTCAGATGAAAATCCATATGGTGGTACTGTTTCTTTTGATAATATTTTTAATTCTTTAGAAATGGCATTTGTTGTAATGTCTTCTAATACATTTTCTGATATAATGTACTATACTATGGATACTGATTTCTTTGCTGCTTCTCTTTACTATGTATTTGGTATTATTGTTCTTTCTTGGTGGTTGATGAATTTATTAGTTGCTGTTATTGCATCTTCTTTTAAATTAGCAAGAGAAGAACTTATTCTTCAAAAAAAGGATGGATTTCTCTGGACTCAAGCGTTCAAAGATCGGTTCTTTCCAAAATCTGCTGATGATCATTGGGAAGTATTAAGAAGAACAAAGTTGGGAAATTTATATTATAGATTACGATTTATATGGTTGATTGTTATTTTAGTTGATTTAATTATTCAATGTACTTTAGATTCAACATCCTCTACATCATCGATCAAGTTTATATACAAATGGCAAATTTGGACAACAACTGTTTTAACATTTGAAATTATAATTAGATTTTTATTATACTTTCCTTTATGGGGCGATTTCTTTCGTAGTAAAGGTAATATTATTGATTTCATTTTAGCATTTATAAATATCATTATTTTACTTCCTCCAATTCATAATAATGAAATTCTTTATTATTGGTTAACTATTTTTCAAATTGTTCGGTTTTATCGATTAGCAATTGCTATTAGATTTGTTAGGATACTATGGGCAAAGGTACTTGGTAATTATAGAACTATTTTTAATTTAACAATATTTTATTTATTAACTACTTTGTTATGTTCAATTATAGCTGCTCAAATGTTGAGAGGAGTTATTCCATTTTCTGATGGAGATGGTGTGGAAGAAGTATCCTTTTATGATTTAGCAAATTCTTTTATTGGTATGTATGTTATAAGTAGTACCGAGAATTGGACCACCATGTTGTATAGTGCTACTGAAGCAGCTTCTTCCCATCTTGCTGGTGCTTGTTATGCAGCATTTATAATTCTTTGGTTTGTATTTTCAAATTCAATTGTACTGAATATGTTCGTTGCTGTTATTACTGAGAATTTAGAAATATCTCCAGAGATAAAGAGAAGAAGTCAAATTAGAGAATTTGTTAAAGAATATGCTAATCAATTGGAAGGATTTGTTGATCCAAATAGGAGGAGAGTTGTTAGAGGATTAATTGATAAAGGAAAGTTTTTATTTCAAAAGAAACCACAATCTGATCAATTAGAATCTGGTGAAGCGGTATTTAATATGTTATTAGATGATAAGATTGTACAAGGATTTTTAGATGAAAATGAACAAAATGAAGTAAAACATGATGTTAATGATTTTGATTTTGGAGGCATTTTAGACTTCTTTAAGAAAGTTTATGGAAAATTTAGAAAAGATAAAGGAAAAGCTAAAGAAAATCCATTTATAGATGGTGTAGAGATATTACCTGATCCTAGAAATCCTGGTGATTTTGCTAATGCAATTATTAGACATAAACATGCCAAATCTGAATCAACAAAGAAGTATTTAGAAAAGAATCCTCTTTATGATCATTCATTATATATTTTCTCACCAAATAGTAAAATCCGTATGTATTGCCAGAAGATTGTTTCTCCAGGATATGGAATGAGATCAAATGGTATTTATCCAAATGCAATAATTGGTGGCATGTTTTGGGTTTTAATGATTCTTGCAACAATAGCGGTTGTAACAATATCTTGTATAAATACTCCAATATTTTATAAAAATTATACTGATGTTCATGGATTTTCTGCTAAAAATTGGGTAACTTATACTGATGCATTATTTGTTGCATTATTTACAACTGAGGCCACTATTAAAATCATTGCTGATGGATTTTTATTTACTCCTAATGCTTATATGAAATCTACTTGGAATATTATTGATTTAATTGTATTAATTACCATGTGGACAACTTTAATAAGTGAATTGTTTTTTGGTGGATTTGTTTCTAGATATGTAAGAGCATTTGATGCATTTAGAGCGTTAAGATTAATGACGATAAGTTCCAATGCTCAAGATACATTTAATAGTGTTATTATTGTCGGATTTGGGAAAATTTTCGGTGCTGCTATTGTGTCATTAACTTTGCTATTTCCATTTTCAATATGGGGATTGAATATATTTCATGGCAGATTATCATTTTGTACTGATGGTGACATTGTTAATTTTGGTGATTGTGTTGATGAATATCTTAATTCTCCATTTAATTGGGACATATACACTCCTCGAGCAATTACAAAGCCATATTATGATTATGATAGGTTTGGCCATGCATTTCTTATTCAATTTGAAGTTATCTCTTTAGAAGGTTGGGTAGATGTATTAAATAGTCTTATGAGTATAACTGGATCAAATACAAATCCAATTAATTTTGCATCTAGATATAATGGAATCTTTCCAATATTTTATAATATTGTAGGAACCATTTTCATTGTTACATTATTCATATCAGTTATTATTAAAAATTATTCAGTTCATAGAGGAACTGCTTATTTAATTGATGAACAATTAACATGGTATGAAGTTAAAAAGTTTTTAAGATTAACTAAACCATCTTATTTACCACCAGCACGATTACCTGGTTCATTAAGATATAAATTATTAAAAGCGGTACAAAATAAGAAATCTTGGTATAATTTAAGTGAAACTTTCTTATTAACCATTTTAGTAATTGCATTAATTGTAGAATATTATCCAACAAATGATGGACAAAATATAGCCACAAGAGTATTATTATTAACATGTACAACGTTGTATTTAGTACATAGTGCATTAAAATTATATGCTACTGGATTTAAGAAATTTACTCGTAGAAGATGGAATATTTATGCAGTTATTGTAACAATTATATCATTCACGTTTACAGTTATTGGTACAACCGAAACGGATTCATCAACGTTTTATAATTTTCAAAAGCTAGGCGTTGTTGGTATGATGTTATTATGGATTCCAAAATCTTCTCGCTTAGATCAATTATTCAAAACTGGATCTGCTAGTTTTAGAGAAATCTTAAATCTTATAGTAACATGGTTAATATTATTTTTAGCATATGCAATAGCATTTAATCAAGTATTTGGTTTGACAAGAATTGGTCCAAATGGAACAGGAAATATAAATTTTAGATCTGTGCCAAAAGCATTGATTGTACTTTTTAGAATGAGTTGTGGTGAAGGGTGGAATGAGATTCTAAGTGATTTTCTTGTATCACCTCCATATTGTGTTGATGGACCAATGTTTTCTAAATCTGATTGTGGTAGTCATCCATTTGCATACTTTTTATTTATAACGTGGAATATTCTCTCCATGTTCATTTTTGTTAATATGTTTATTTCTCTCATATATGAAAATTTCAGTTATGTATTTCATCATGGTGAATCGCATATTACAAAGAAAGATGTTAAAATATTCAAATCAAAATGGGCAACATTTGATCCAGAAGCAACAGGTTATATCCGTTCAAGTCAACTGCATAAATTTCTTCAGCATTGTGAAGGATATTTCAGTATTAAAGTATATGAAAGGAAAGACAGTGTTCATAATATTATCGCCAGTTCAAGAGCATTTGATCCAGCTAATCCATATTCAGTTGATTTGAAAGCATTTAATGCGGTACTAAGAACAATACCCAACGCAAAGGAGAAACTTAATACATATGAATTATTTTGTGCAGAAGCATTTGATTCAGCAGATTCAGATTTAGGAATATCATTCAACTCCCTTTTACTTCAATTTCCACTTTATAAATCCATGAATTATGGACGATGCTTTAAGTAAGTTTTGAATTCAATTGCACGTAAATATAGATATACTAACCTTATAGACTTGATGATTATCTAAGAAGAAGAAAGGTATTAACAAGAATTGAAAATGAACAAAGAATAGATAGAATGAATGGATTTATAAGAATGACGTAAGTGATCTTTTTCACCACTCCCCCCTCAAATTTACTAACATTATTAGATACGATAGACTTGTTTTCCTCCGGCTAAGTGGAAGATTTCCTAAACGTAAATCACCCTTACCAGAACCAATGACACCACCAACTATATTCAAACAAACCAATCCATTTATTAACTCCGATGAAGAAGAAGTAGAACGACAACAACCTACAAATCCCTTCATTCAACAACCAACAACTTCACAAATAATCCCATCTATTAGAATTGAAGAACCAATTAGTCCACCAACTAATAGACAACAATCTCAAACATCAACTATAATCCCATCTTATACTAGAGATGATTATCAAACAACTCATTCAACCTCCACCGCCTCCACCAATATCCCCATATTAGAACCACCTCGAGGTAGAGATTATCTTCGAGATGCTGAACCATCAACTGCCACATCATCCTCATCAACATCAACATCAGTACTTCCTCATGTGACTTCCAAATCAATGAGTCCAAGAAGAGGAAGACCACGTCGTGATTCTCAAAATGATTCTAGTGACGAATTTTACCTAGATTAACTAAAAAATATACATAGTTTTGCATTACATCACCCTCACCTTGACTGCCACCGGCGGCCGGGCTCTGCCCGGACCCGTTGTTCCTCGCTACGCGAGGAAGAACAATATACACTTATCATCAATTTCTTCACCTATTCCTCGCTACGCGAGGAACAACGGGTCCGGGCAGAGCCCGGCCGCCGGAGGCAGAAGATCCAATTGTAGGTATATATTTATTGTCATTAGCATGCAAGTTATGTACAGAAATAAATGAAATCATGCTGGTTTTATCTATTTCTTTTTTCCTCCCTTTACTTCTCGCTTTTCTGAATTCGTTAGTAAACTTGTAATGTTGGAAAATGGGCGATTGATACGTACCTTTGAGTTTCTTTGGTGGTCCTTTTCCTTTTCTTCTTTGACTATTAATTGTTAGTATGTTCTCTATTCATTCATATCATTAATGATTACTACTTACTTTGCATTCTTTTGTAATCTTTGATGTTCTTTTGGATCAACACAGTGTAAATCTGGGAAAATTCTATTTAAAGCTGATGCGTTCGGTAATGCTTTTGATGGATAATAGTATTCTTTAATTAAATCACCTCTTAATTTTCTACGGAGAACTTTTGATCCATTTCTAATTCCTTCTGGATTATAAGTTTGTCTAAAAATTGTTGCTTGCAATTTGAACAGCTCAGCTAATCTAGCTTTGGAAGCTGATATCAAGTTGGACATTATCGGTTAATGTTGTTTTACTTCTGTATGTGAATCTTCAAATTTGAAAATTTCATTTTCCAATCTAAATGTGCTTCATGAAATCAAATGCACGTGATACACGGCTCAACCCGGCGGGGAATGTCCAATAGAGAAACTTTAAATAGGGCTCTGAAAAGATTCAACCGTTACGTAATGGCTTATATTTGCTAATTTTTTCTATTGTAAAGTTGATATAATTTAAAAATTCTACAATAGTTTTATAAGCTTCAGTATTTCATCTGATCTTAATCATTTACCCATAATAATATGCTTATAAAGCGTTAAAGTCTCATGAGGTTATAAATAGGGTTAGGGTGTGCTCTTCGTATAATCACCCAAGGTAGCTGAACTCGAAGTCGATTTCACAAAAAAAAGATTAATTTTCGAAATTTTGTTGTGAACCTTCGACCTTAACAATTTATTGCGGCTACCAACGCGCATATTATTATAATAGCCAAATTAAGGAAGATGTCAATAGTTAACTAAGTAACAACGCTATCATAATATAGTTCAAGCTTTAATGAACCATAAGGTAAAGATCATTATAACATTAGTACTGGGCTCTTCTAAAACGTTTCTATTTTAACTTAGCATATTAGGGTAATCACTCTGGGAGCAACTACACTCAATTTAACTCGAATCATGTCACTCTTACAGTGTTTAGAAGAATGACTTAATTGGAGTACAAAGTGAAATCTCAAAGTGGAATGGGAAACCTATGTTACAAGAACTAGTTCTAGTTGAAGAAATTTAACTTGAACAAGATCTTGGAAAGCCTAACTGTAAGGATAGTGTTTTATGTATATCTATAGGTATGTAGTTGAATATTAAAATAATTTCTATTATGCAATTTCAGATTGATCCCGTTGCTTTTGAAAGGTTTTTCAATCTTTGCAAAAACTTTCGATGATAGAGACGAATTGATATATGTTCCAGCCATCTTCTCTACTGATTCAATGATATTGTAGTATCATATTGAAACTTGCAATGGTTTTAACTTCAACTACCTTGACTAATTGTATATTCGAACTAATTAGTTTAGGTGCAGGATTGAGAACCTTCTAATATTAACTATATATAGTTGGAGGGAGTGGTTTCTCTTACGTATAATTTTGATAATATCTACGACAGTAGATATCTATATATCTATTAAGCTATTACATGATGAACGTTATCTCATCTAACAAGAGATAGAGGAAGAAGAGGTCTAGATCTAACAGCTTCACTCACTATCTACAAAATGTAAATTTAGAGGTAACCGATAGCAGGAAAGCAGCTAGATGCTATATTTATGATCTTCAAAGGAGGATTATCTTAAGCGATAATATAAACGATATTTGATACTGAGCAATTAGGATAATTTTATTAAACATAGCTAAGCTACGACTAATTTCGTGCGGAGCACGACTACGGGTCTGGGCAGAGCCCGGCCGCCGGAGGCATGTGGTGGATCGTAATGTTAGACATAATAACAGTTTCCCCTCATTGGATTTACCCCAACATGCGAATTGGATTGATGTCATAACGTTAAGTGACAGGCTGACAGCTGCACTTTATAACGGTTGGGGGAACCGATTAGGGGGGTTCTCGAAGGATCTGAAGCTAGTGGTAAGTTGGGATGGATAGTTAGATAGTTAATACTTACTATGGCTTGGTTTAATCTGAGCCTTCTTCTAGCGATTTAGCGTAGTTGGAGCTCTTGGTACTAGTAGGAGTTTTCAACTTGGCAGTAATTTCAAGTTAGCTTTGTTCTTGTTAGGGATTTATTGATTATATAAATATAGTTAGGATTAGTGCTATTGGTTAGGACGTAGTAGCAATTTCAAATACTATAAGGTTAACTTAGGGTTAACGTTAACTGTTGAGATCTCAATTATTAGCACTGTTAGGAGTATCTATCTAGGCCTATCGTTGGTTATGCTGTAGTTAGTACTAACTTAACCATTAGGGTGTAAACGGCTGTAGATAGTTGGGAGTGGGAACTTACGGCGAAATGTGCGGAGAAAGTGCGCAATAAGGAGAAGATGAATGCACAAATCTAAAATGGAAATTCAAACGAAGAAGGGAGAAAAATACGAGAGGAATATGAGACATTGGCGTGCGTGGGTGTGTTCATAGATAAATGTTGTATTGTAACCACTTAAAGATAAAGAGTTGTTAGTGCTAAGCTGGGGAATTTATTATAGTTAGCTAGGGCTGAATTATAACGTTAAAACGTTAAAACGTTAATCTATCTAGCGTTAAGGAAGAGTGAATTGGAGGGGTGCTGTAAGGGTGTAAGGCTCAGTGATGGTGTTTAAGTTAACGATATGTAAGGCGGAATACGGAGAAGGAGGGAGGATGAGAGGACATGAGAGGAGTAGAAGAGTAGAACAGTAGAACAGTAAAAGAGGAGAAAATTCCAAAAGAAAAATAAAAAGAAAAAGGAAAGGCAAAAGGATGGCAATGTAAGTTACTACTTACCAAGACTAATGGCTAAGCCTTAGATGACCCACGGGTAGATTAGTAAACGATAAATTATTACCAGATTAGATTGTATATCATTAGTTCAGTTACTAAATTAGAGAGATGGGTGATGGGCCTTAAGGTTGAGTAAGGTATATGGGATTATAACGGCGGGACAGAGGGTTAGTTGTATATACGCAGGTATACACTTTGGTAACATTAGCTTTTACTAACAGTCAACATCGCAACAGCGCTATAAGACACTAATTAACTAGAAAGACGCTTATAATTACTACCAATTACGTCAGTTACTTTACTAGTTATAACCCCAACAGTATATCTAACTAAGCTATCATATATTATTACATTTTATACTATCTTCCGCTTCTTCCGTACTACCATTATATATCCCACCCTTATCTTTTTGGCTCCCTCAAATTGGTTCCTCGCAATATGCGATTGTTAGTCTAGCCCATTGTGCCCACTGTTCTTTTGGTCTTTGCATTTTTTTTCTCTTATACAGACAGGCAGAATATATCACGTGATCACGTGGTTTGATCCCAACCTTCATTGCATGTAAAATCTGTGCGGGGAAATTAAAAATGGAAAGGAAAAGTGAATATACTTCAGTAAAGAGAAAGAGATGTAACTTTAAATTTTAAGAAAATTGATATTACAGACGATTGAAAAAAAAATCAAATTAAGAGATTTTTAAACAAGAGAGAGAAGAGAAAGGATTTTAATATAATTGAGAAGAAAGAAAGGACGATATTTTTAAAGACATTGATATATAATTGAAATATTGAATTTTGGATATTGAAATTTACATTACTGGAATATAGTTTGGAAATTATACAATTGTTAATTGTTAATTTAGTCATAAGTAGAACTATTGAAGATAGTAAAGGTTTACAAAGAGATAATTTGAAGATAACTTTAAGATATTCTAAAGATTGTAAAGGTTAATTGAAGAATACTCACTTAACGCGTTGAAGTTGATTGTGAAGTGAGTAGAGATTTAAAGAGAGAGCGAGAGAGAGAGAGAGAGCAAGATATCGTAAGAAGATACAAGATACAGACGAGATATAGAAGTTAAGATAGAAGATAAGATATAAGATACAACATACAAGATACAAATACATTTAGGACAAACTTGTATTCTTTGTTTAACCACTTCCCATCACCCCACCACCCAACTCCACTATCGCTTGTAACATTTAACAGTGTACTATAATAGCAACACCATATTTGACAACTTAGAACTGCACAACCTTCTACAACCACCTAATAACTCATTAATTCATCACATTCTACTACCACGACCACTACCACTACCACCATGTCTTCTACTCCTGAAGATCAAATTAAATTGGAAAATGGTCATATCAATGGCGATATGAAAAATGGTGTTAGTCAATCAAATGCTACATCTCCTAATCGAGATCAACCTCCGCCAAAGAAGAAACAAATGATTTCTAGAGCTTCTTTAGCTTATCCTAGGAAACGAGCAGTTACTGCTTGTCAAATTTGTAGGCTTCGTAAAACAAAATGTGATAATGAACGTCCTACTTGTGGATTTTGCGCTAAAGTTGGTAGATTTTGTGTATATGATGATATGTCTGTAGATCAAAGTAAATTTGATCCCGCAAGTTTAGCTATTCTTGATAGAATAGGTCTTGCAATTAATCAATTAAATTCCATTTCAAGTAGATTAGGGATAAGAGATAATGGTTTAAGTGGTACAAATACTGCCACTGTTTCAACAAATTCATCTACTCCAAATGGTAATAACCCAATATTAATAGACAACTATTTATCACCATTAACACCAGGAATTAGTAACCCTTCATCAGCAAATAATCTTAGTTTAAATACCAGTATTGTTCCATCTGGTACTGTTGATGATACTTATCTTGAAGCTGATAGTTGTACTTTAAATATCCCTCCAGGGAATATGACTGCGGAAAAGATTCTTCAATGGCCAATTTTTAAAGATCTTCCTTATACTCATGGATTGAGTGCTTATTGTTATAGGCGTCCTGAATCATATGATGCTGATGTTATGAATGAAAGTTATGAAATTAATTATAAAGATGCTCCTGCTTTAGTGCGAAGCTTTTTGGTAAATGTTCATACTAAAAATACGGTATGTGATGTTGCTACTGTTCAACAATATGCTTGGGAAATTGCTCAAAATGGTCCTAGATGGGATACTCATACTTGTATTGTATTATTGTTATGTGCTTTAGGTACTTTAGCAAAACCAATTGATATGAAAGATTTTGGTGTTAATTCAACATCATTTACTGTAGGTGCTCATAGGAAAAATGTTGCTAAACGATACTTTATCGAAGCAAGGAAAAGAATTGGATTAATAAATAGATTTTCTCTTGATCTTGCTCAATGCTTTTTTCTTTCTGGTCAATTTCACATGTATAATCTTGAACCAGATCTTGCTTGGGAAGATTTCCATGAAGCATGTTTAATTTGTAAAACATATTTATTAGTCAATTCACCATCTAATCAAAATATTGTTAATAGTATAAAGAGAAGTCGAACAAGATCAGATAGTAATGCTTCAACATCTGCTACTATAGCTTCCATCGGTTCAGGGGGTAGTCCAGTTATTGATGAATATGATGCTGGTGATGATGATCCAATTCATGACAAGGCAAGACAAGCATTAGAGCAAAGGTTATTTTGGACATGTTTAAAATCTGAAATTGAATTAATTGTTGAATTACCTCGGCCATTATCAGGGATTGCTAATGTTACATATCCAGTACCATTTCCTGCTCCTCCAGAAGATTTAACTTCTCATGATGGAGTTTTCCCTAATGAAGATGATGTTATATTTAAAGATGTTCAAGAACAATCATGGTATCACTATTTAACCGAAATTTTATTAAGAAGAGTTAGTAATGAATTAATCAATTCATTATATAAACAAGATTTTTCTGAATGGTTAAAAACTCCTTTAGAAGTTCTTCTTAAAGTAATTGAAAGATGGGAAATGCAAATAGCTGAATGTTATGCTAATTTAGCACCAAAAATTAAATTTAATTTTGAAGAAGAACCAAGAAATGAAGTGCTTGTATTTCTTTCTTCAAGATTTTTAGAAATGTATGAATATCTCTATCGTCCAGTGGTTTACTATGCTATTCATTGTCCAACATCCCATCCAGAAGTGAAGCGGTATGTAGATAAGTACTTTTATTATTGTGATTTAAAATGTGTCAAAGTACCAAATGCACATCGTCATCATGGAACATGGTATCATTGTAGAGGTAATTATACATTTGCTTTAATTCTATTAGCAGCTGCTAAGGGAGGTATTATTGAAAGATCAGTAGAAGAATTAAGAGAAATAGTAGGATTTTTCATCACTTCACTAAAATATTGGGAAGATGAATCACCCGATTTAAAGCAACCTGCTTTATTATTAACGAAAATACTTGAAGATGTTTGTAGGTCAAAAGATCAACAAAAGAATATGTAGTTTTATGTATTGTGTAATAAAATATTTATTTAATGTATAATTGAGGAGGAGGAGAGAGAGGGGGGGGGGGGAGAGAGAGAGGAGAAAAGGAGATGTATTCGATAGATAGGGAGGAGGCATGTGATGTGAATAGATAACATAAGGAGAAAGTACACTCTATGCGTTATAATCTAAGATAAGGAGAAGTTACAGTATGCGATGAGAGTAGGACAGGGAGAAGCATGCGGTATGTGATGAGATTAGGAGAGGGAGAAGCATGCGGTATGCGATGAGATTAGCAAAAGTTACAATATGCGATATAATAAAGATAAGATAAACATAAATGATATAAGAATGTAACAAATAAACAAACAAACAAGCAAACAAGCAAACAAAACAAACAAGACAATAAACAAAAACTACAAACAAAAACTACATAATAACATTAAATTCCTCTCCAGTAAAATGTCTTTTCAGTTTCAAATTCACTTGTAACTAAAATATTTTCACTACTTTGTCCAACACTTACTACATAAGTATCCTTTTCTGAAATCCATTCATCTCTAATTTCATGCCAGAATGATGTTGCATATTTAAGTGGAATTGAAACTTCAACCTTTTCAGTCTTACCTGCTTCAATAAATACTTTAGTAAAGTCTCTTAATTCCTTAAGTGGTCTACGAATTGATGGATTCTTTTGTGAAATATATACTTGAACTACTTCCTTACCATCATATTTACCAGTATTTGTAACATCAACATTAATAATAACATTTTCTCCTTCAATCTTAGAAGTTAAATTGTTATATTCAAAAGTACTATACGATAAACCATGTCCAAATGGATATAGTGGCTTTCTCTTTGTAACTTCATAATATTTATATCCAACATAAACATCTTCTCCATATAAAGTTCTACCATTTTCTGCTCTAAAATTGAACAATGCTGGATTATCTTCTAATCTTTCTGGATAAGTAAGGGAAAGTTTACCACTTGGATTAACATCACCAAATAGTACATCAGCAATTGCATTACCAGTTTCATTACCACCATACCATGCTTGAACAATAGCAGGAACTTCATCTACAAAATTAAGAGTAACTGGTGTACCTGACTGATTCACAACAACAACATTTGAATTAACCTTTTTAATTTCTCTAACAAGTGTATCAACATATGGTGGATAATCCATATTATCTCTATCATAACCTTCAGATTCCCAATCAGAATTAAGACCAAGAGTAAGAATTACTTGATCAACTGATTGAGCAATTTCAACTGCTTTTGAGATTTCATCTTCAACACTTGTTTTCTTAATATAACCAAGTCTAATGCCGCCACCAAAAGTTGGACCAGCATCTTGTTCTAATTTAGATGTAGCAGCACTACCATAGTAGAAATTGATTTTATACTTTTGACCAGCTTTTAGTTCAATAGTATTAACTTCTTCAATTGTACCACAATTAAAGAATGAAGTACCCTTTGTTTGATGGGTTTCATTATCAACAACTAATTCATCATCAATATATAATTTACCAATTCCACTAACGGTAACACCAAAACTATATGGACCATCTGATTCAGGAATAAGATATGCTTCAAAATCAAAATAGAATGGTAATAATGCATCATCATTTGGATTATAATCTGGCATAAGAATTTTAGTATCAACCATATATCTTGTATCAAGTAATTTTCTATTTTTATTATCACGAGGAAGATCATAAGCTTTAAGTAAATAACCAGGATTTCCTCTTGGATCAATAAGATCTGATCCAATTAATGGTAACTCTTTAAAAGTATTAACACCAAGAGTATAAGCAGGAGTTTCTTTAGTTTTACTTGCAATACCATCATATGGGGAAACGGTATAGTAAGGACGTAATGAAGCAGAGCCTCCTCCACAGTAAGTTGTAATTTTACCATTTGGTCCAATAACAGCAGTTGATTTTTCCTTTGATAATGGTAAAATATTTTCATTTTTAAGAACTACAATAGAATCAGCAGCAATTTCTCTTAATAAACTTCTTGTTTCTGGAGTATCTCTAGTAATTTCTGGTGCATCTTCAGGAATTCCACTTTCTTCAAATGCCTTTTGAACAAACTTCAAAACTGATTTAACTCTTTCGTCAACATCTCTATGAGTGACACCTGCTTTATTAGCTAAAGCAGCTTCTAATAATTGACCTCTCCAAGCTGGTGGGCCAGGCATTTCTAAATCTAAACCATTCCTAACACTTTCAGCAACTGAATAAACACCAAACCAATCAGACATAACTAATCCATCCCATTTCCATTCATCACGTAATAAATCCTTTAATAACTTTGAGTTTTGACTAACATGAGTACCATTTACCTTATTATAAGCACACATAATAGCCCCTGGTTTACCATCTCTAATTGCTAATTGGAATGGTAATAAATATCCTTCACGTAATGCTCTTTCAGTAATAACTACATTCATTGAATTTCTTTCATGTTCTTGATCATTACAAACAAAATGCTTAAGAGTTGCTTGAACACCTTCTGATTGAATACCTTTAGTAATTGCACCAGCACTAAGACCTGATAAAACTGGATCTTCTGAAAATGATTCAAAACCTCTACCACCTAATGGAGATCTTTGAATGTTTAATGTTGGACCTAAAATAGCATGAGCACCTTTGGCTTTTGCTTCTAAACCCATTATTTGCCCAGCCCTTTCAAGTAATTCTTTATCCCAAGTTGAACCTAAAGCAGTACCACAAGGGAAACAAGCAGCTTTAATACCATCAAAAAATCTTGTACCACGAACACCATTAGGACCATCGGAAGTTCTTATGGCAGGAATATTATATTCTGGAATAGGATATGAATGCCAAAAGTCTTTACCAGCAAGAAGAGCAGCCTTTTCTTTATCAGTAAGTTTGCTAATGATTTCATCGATATTATCGAAAGGTTTAACACCCGGTTTATAGTCGTCAGAAATGAATTGGCCTTTAGTCATGATAATGATTGATTGTGAGAAAACAGGAAACAAAAGAGAGAGAGAGAGAAAAAAAAAGAAAGAAAAACTAAATCAAACCAGTCCAAAATTGAAGATTGACTTGGTTATATATAAATATTTTGGCTTCTTAATTGTCTTAATATAACATTTAGAGGAGGTCATGGTGGTAATCTTATATGGAGAATTTCTTTTTTTTGGAACTTTTTCCCCTCCCCCTCCCCCGCTTAATTATCCAGGGGGAGGGAGGGGGGTAAGAAGAGTTGAAAAGTAGTAGAATATCGGCTGATAGCCGAATTTTTTCAGAGGGTTAGGAAAATAGTTGAGATAATATACTGTTTTGTTTAGAAATTTATTTAAAATACATATTGTATATAAAGTAAATGATTATAAATACCTATAAATCAAATAAAATCGTACAATTTACTAATAAAAAGTCATGTTATTATCACTTCAACCAACATTCCTACCTTCTACCCCACGCTCAATTGCGATACTCCCCGGTTCAACAGTGGGGTTCAACCTCGCCGTGCCATGCACCCCATATCTTAATCTGAAACCTTAACTTAGGTTGATCCGAACCGTTAGCTTTTTACCCGTTAATTCCCCAATAATATCCGAATAACCCCGTCTAGGGTCCTTCCTATCCTGTGATTCAGCGATTAAGGTCATTAGTGTGATATTGATTTACAGTGTGATTGTGGAATAGATTAAATTAATTCATTACGGTAATTGTCGAATTATATATTTGCAAGTAATATAGCTATCATCAGTTAATTCTAAATTCTAATTAAAACTTCTTATCATTACCTTTACTAACGGCTAATTAATATCAACTATTATCATTAACAGTCTAGCTCTTGGCCACCTGCTCACTTTTGTGCCTGTCACGTTTATGTAAACCCCTCTAATATATTGTGTTTCGGGGAGTTATGGAGGACTTTACCTACACTCATGTGAGACCTACTACTCTTAGCTACAGTTATCATTTAAACATATACTACATAACGTCATCACGGTCAACTCCTAAATATCTCAGTTTTAAGACATTTTCACGGAAAAAAAGTGTGCCGAAGATGTTAACGTTGGAATAAACCTGCAGCTTCAACCGTTGATTGTTTACCACTAAAGATGGATATTCAGTTGTAAATCACCGGATAAACTATCCAAAAAGGAGATTTAACGGCTTATAAGGACTGCATTTGTGGAGTTGCGGTAAGCTGTAGCGCGGTTAAGTGATAAAAGAAGGAATAGTTCATTAACATTGTTACCATAAAATCTCAATATAACAATGCATATGTAAGAGGGTCCAATAAACTCGGTCGGCATATCGTAATTGGCCCTTTTACCGCCATCGGGTCGGGTGTATATTAAATAAAAAACCCATTTGGTAATAATAACCCAAGTGGATAAAATTAATATGGGGATAATCCGGGGTTACGGCAGAATATTCCATAACGATATAGAAGTCCATTTCTACATAGGATAATAATTATATATCTTGTTAATTTGGTAAAATGTTTATTATTTAACTTAGTATATTAGTTAGCATTAAGTTCACTCTCTATCTCTACTATGACATAACCGATTTCTTTACAATGGACTATCATTACATCACGTGATTACCCTATCATTACAGTTTCAAGGCGTTGAATCTTCAACTTCAAGTTGTGAAAATCGACAAAGTAAAGTTGAAATTCGTTAGACATTTTAATACGTGGCTTGTACTTCAATAAACATACACGCGTATAATTAACTTATAAACGACAATCATAAACAACCATCAATTAACCACTTCCCATTGTCTTATTCACCTCTTTTGTCTCTTCATCTATCAATTTCTCCTTAGTTGTCATGTCATCAACAGCCCCAACTACAGGTACAACCACTGCAACTTCTACTTCGGTTAATAATTCCGTTCCTATCAATGCCAATTCTAATTCTGTAAAAAGTACCCCTCCTTCATCCAAGCCTGAAACTTCTACTCCACCCACCTCAATTAAACCCATTCAATACGCTTGGTTTGCTGGTCATGCCTTCACTGTTGTTGGAACTGCTATTGAAATATTAGCATATGCTATTTTCCAGGGTCATAGAACATGGTCTGAAGTTATTTATAGAACCACGTTTGCAGTAATTGTTGCAACATATGCTCTAAGTTTACACCAAAAACTCAAAGGACAAATCCCTACCTTCTTTGCACTTTTACCATTAGAAAGTTTTCAATATGGATCATTAGCAGCATTATGGTTGATTTCAACTGGACATCTTTTGAAGCTAATTCCATTTTTCGTCTATTCAGCACTTCAAGCAGGACATTTTGCATCAACAAGATTATTTCCAAATACCGAAAACGCTGAAAAGATTGATACACTATTAATTTCAAGAGCAAGAGATTTAGAAAAGTTTGTATCATGGAATAATGTTCTGTTAACTCTCAGATTAATTCTTGATTGTATTTTAATTAGAAGAGGATCATTCGTTTCCATGCTTGTATTTGGATTCTTTCTAAGATTAAGAATAGCTTATTCGCCGGTCACGTCAGAAACACTCAATGAACTTGAAGATCTCCTAGATAAATATTTAACCAATCCAAAAGTTCCTGCTAAAATCCAAAAAACATGGAAAGATATCAAATGGAGCATTGATAATTATGAAAAACATGAATTAAAAAAGGTAAAAAAACCTGAACCAGAAAAACCCTCCACCGCCAATTATCGACCACGCCAACCATCAGATAGTAGACTTTTCCTCGATGACAAAAAAGAACCCAAAAAAGAACCCAAAAAAGAAGCCAAAGATAAAAAGTAATATATTAACTTCTCCCTACCCTCCCCCTCCCACCCGTGCCTCCGGCGGCCGGGCTCTGCCCGGACCCGTTGTTCCTCGCTACGCGAGG
>JAJMID010000164.1:0-28538 GCA_030583405.1 Sugiyamaella americana
GGGCTCCGCCCGGACCCGTTGTTCCTCGCGTAGCGAGGAATTGCTAAGATCGTATATACCTTCCTCGCGTAGCGAGGAACAACGGGTCCGGGCGGAGCCCGGCCGCCGGAGACAGCAGATAGGGGGAGACTTAGGGGATACATTAATTTATGGTATATATTTATATTCTACTCTATTAAATAATTCATACGTTACGGTGATATCTATCTAACAAGATGGCCGGTGAAGTTACCTCTTCTATAATCTAAATGAACAAAGGCTCTTTCAACAAATGGAAGTGTTTCAATAGCATATTGAAGAGATTCAGCAATATCATGACAATCTCTGAGATTGAACTTTTCATCAAGCACAATATCAACTTCAACAGTAATACGATCACCTACGTGATAAGCATTAAGAGCGGTGATATATTTAATTGAATCAGAGAATCTCATACAAAGATACAAGACAACTTGTCTATCTTCTGGAGATGCAGCAGAACCAGTTAAATTATTAATATGTTCCATAGCAGTAGCACCCCAAGAGTGGATAATGTAAAGAGAAAGAGCAAGAGCACCGAAAGGATCGAGCCACCAGATATCGAACCAATGTCCAATCAAAGGAAAGAGCATGGAAAATGTGCTATTATATGTTAGTATATCTCCAAATACTCTACCTCCGAGCGCAGCTCGGAACAACGGGTCCAGGCAGCGCCCGGCCGCCGGAGGCAAAAGAACTACTTACTTAAAAACAATATCAGTCATAGCATCTTGTGCTAAAGCTTGAACAGCACTTGAATCAATAGAACGACACCAAAAGTAACAAAACACTTTAACAAAGATTGTAAGAGTCATAATGATGATTGATGGTATACCAATTTCAACTGCTGGACCTTGCCTACCAGCATATAATTTTTCTAGTGCTTCATCACCAACTTTAAGAAATGATACAATTATAAGTACTGAAAACACAAGAACTCCAATGGGTTCTAAACGTGATCTACCTACTGGATATAGATGGCGCGTTTTCCAATCTCTTTGGTCGACTAATCGAGTGGAAACCCAAATAATAAAGGTTGAAAGGAAATCAAGAATAGAATCAACTAATGATGCAACAACTGATAAGGAATTTGTAAGTAATGCAACTATAGCTTTACCAACCAAGAGTACAAAATTAATTGCAAAATTAACATAAATTGCAAACATTACAGTATTAGATTTTTCTTCTCTAGATTCACCTAGTAATGGAGAACTTTCAATATCAATATTAGCAGGAGCACCTTGACGAGTGTTTAGTAAACTATTAGGAGATGCAGTTCCAGATGGATCTTTAGAATTAGAAGTTGATCCTATTCCATTAGGTAAATTCTTCTTATCAGTATCTTTATTTTGTAAATTACCATTATTAGTAGTTGTATTAGATTCAGGTACTTGTAAATCATCTCCATATACTCTTAACATAGATTGTGGCATACCACTATCTAATAATCTATCAATTGCTTGATATCTTTCCATTAATTCATTTTGATTTGAATAAAAATCTCTTATTGCAGTAGCCCGTGAGATTTGAGCAATTTGTTCATCACTTTTATATAAACTATTCCAATCTCTCATAGGACAAGATTTTCCAATCAAATGTAATGGTCTCATTTCATGTAAATTTTCTAGTCTTTCTACTGGTAAATCTAAAGCAGCAGCATCACCAAGAGAAATACGACTACCATGTTGTTGAAGTTGATTGTAAAAATTATGATGTGTGTAATATAGTTGACCAGTTGGGGAAGAACCAGCTGCTCCATAACTAAAATTTCGTTTTCTAAATGGACTTACAGTACCATGACTATGACCATGAGCAGAAAAATCACCAAAATTAATCCTACCACCACGTTCAGAAGAAACAGATAATGGTCGATATTCATTTACAGTTTCTAAATTATTATCATTTTTCATAAGAATACCATTATTGATATCTCCAGTTGTATTGAATCTATGTAAACCAGGGGTATCATTATGTAAAGCTCCAGCAGTTGTATCATTAGGTGAATAAGCTACAGGCTCATCATTATACGAATGATTATTTATATCTTGAGGAGAAGACATAGCTGGGTGGAGTATGATGTTAAGCTTGTTGAGGTAGAGTGGTTAGATATCGAAGTAAAATTGTTGATAAACAATATGTCTTAGTTGTGTGAAATTTGAATTTTACTTGGCAAAAGTATGTAAAACTAAAGCTCCAACAAATATTTAAAAATAATTATTCAACTATTAATAATAAATTATAACATTTAATTCATAATCCATTTATTTGTATCGAAACTTTCAATCAAAAAAATTAATCGTGGCTGGGTTTATTGATAACCGGATGAAACCTTTATGGGCATGATTCAACCTGCATATTCTTGTCTCAACTCTTAAAAGGTCCTCGACCGTTAAAATTTTTTTCTTAAGTTATTGCTTAAACGGTTGAAATGGAACAATAGATTAATAAGGGAGAACAAACAAGTGGTAACCATTAAGCACGTGAAAATAAAAAACAGTTAGATATTGAAATATAGAAAAATAACTTTATATTATATTATATAAATACTCTTAAACTATATATATATATATTGGTGGAAAGTTAAATTAAACCTGCACGTGTGTGTTTGTAATAAATTTACAACTATATCATCTCGCCACAAACATTCTTATTCTACCCTAAAATATCCTATCGAGGAAGTTCTAATCAGATAACTATTTCGGCTCTTCGAGCTGAACTTTATTATGCGATGACTTTCACTTCGCATCAGGTAATTAATCGAGTACCACCATCTCAACCATCTCCTCTTCGCTCCTTCATCGGAAAAATTTCTCGACCGATTATGCATGCAAACATCTCTAGTTAATCATTTTGCATATACCCGTAAAAGGAAATTTTAAGATCTGATAACTCTTTCTTCTCCTTCTTTGCCTCCGGCGGCCGGGCGCTGCCCGGACCCGTTGTTCCGAGCTTCGCTCGGATTGAAAAATAGAGCACCATATTGTACAGGCACTTATGAACCAATGTGCCCGAAGGAAACACGCGTAGGTATCGTGTAATTACTCAGTGCTACACGGAGATACTGCTAAGGCGAGACAAGGCGTCTTACTATGTATCTACTTAGTTGTCTGAATTTGATTCCTTCTTCTGATTATTAGCAATTCCGAGCGGAGCTCGGAACAACGGGTCCGGGCAGAGCCCGGCCGCCGGAGGCAGATGTTTTGCCTGCCAATAATAATTAAGCTTTACAACCGTTGGGTTTAGCCTTATTAGGGGGGCTTATCGCGCATATGCTAGTAAATATGTAGATCAAAATGAATGATACCTTTCTAAATCCATTACAACCTCCGGTAATATCTATTTATAAGTATTGTTTTATAATCTAAATAAAAGTGGTATAGTTAATAGGTGTAATGGTTACTGAATTATTAATCATGGAATGGAGCTGATATGAAATTAAAGAACCAACGTATACATCATCAACTACAGACACCTCTTAACCAAAAAAATCGTGATCGTCTCCTTAAATATCACTATTTGAATCACAAGAATTAGCCTTATCTTCTGAAAACATTTTCGGACTCCAAAAGACTGAAAGTAACCGCTAATGAAAATAATCGTTACATTTATAAATACAAGTATTATATCAGCGAAAGATTCAAGATTATTCAAGATATTGCAAATTATATTATCTTGTATCAAGAAAATGCGATTAATCTGTCATAGCTTATTCATGCTTTAAAGACATGAGCTAAAAAGTTTCGTATGTTATAAAGCTCTTCTCCTATAAATGATACTATGTCTATAGATACTTCTTAAATCTAAATAATTTCTATTAATTAAGCTTGCACCTTATGTATAATCAGATCAACTAGCGAATAGTGCCTCTTTGTAAATATACCAATCGCTCAAAACATCGCCATTAATTAATATATTAATTTTATGATTGCTTATAGTATCAATGAGTTACTTAAGTTGTATATATATATATATAATCACAATATTTCAACACGCGCGGGCTTTATAAACTAGTTAATTAATATAGGCGTACGAGTACAATCTGTCTCATAAGCATGCAAGCTAGAAGAAACTTAAATTGATCGAAGTAATCAACTTACAGAGGACATCAATTTCCCACCTCATGAATTTGATTTAACTGGATATATGTGCTATCTGCTAAATAAATATCGCTCTTAGGTGTTATTTTCTAATCCCGATTTTTCAGGGCCTTTCTCCGAGATGTACCTGCATGTGCAGCACCTGCATGATGTATGTGGGGAATTTGATAACTTAACTGAAGTTCTCGAAAGATGGAGCTGGTAATCTTGGATGAGTGGTAAGCTCGATTGATCCAAGGTAGTAGAAGCGAGAATAAATAATCAAGCAGAACCAACCCTGTAACGTTCGTAATAAAGTGGTTACCTAGCGGGGTTACCGATAGAACGGTAAACTTGCCTTAGTGAAGCAGACTTAATGATCTGAAAACGTAAACGTTAAAATTACAGCTTACGTTTTGATTATGTAATTAGTGTGAAGTACTAGGGGTACTAATTTGCCTGATAGAATGATAGTAAATTGGAGGTGATAAATTGTCAACGGAGATAGGATTGTTCGTTTGAGTACATTCTCTGCACTTGGTTCGGGGTAATGTTTGTGTCCGATTATGGTTCTACCGTTACTCCCCGACGTATATAAGGACAACCCCCAAGTCCGAGCGTAGCTCGGAACAACGGGTCCGGGCAGAGCCCGGCCGCCGGAGGCAAAAAAAGGGAGGGGATTTAGTGAAAAGAAAGAGAGAGGGTTAAGTTTATGGGAAAAAGGGTGGAAGAAAGTGTGGAGATAGTAAAATTGTGGGGAAATTGAAGTAATATCCGCTTAAAATTCCGTATGCAGGCTTAATGCAGAATGCGATTATTAGATCAAGTGGGGGTTTTGGAATGGGGAAGCAGTTGAAAAATATAAATATAGAGGTGGAAGTGGATATGGATAGATTTTTATATAAAAAGTTACAGTTGAAATTGAATAAAATGACTGCTTCTAAATTAATCAAGCCTGTTAGTTCAACTACCCTTGATGGCTGGTCTTATCGTAAGGTAGGAGATGAGAAATGGTCAGTTAGTAAACATGGTAAAGCTACTACACAAATTCATGTTGATTTATTGGCAAATGGGGAAATTCCTGATCCATTTGTTGATGAGAACGAAAAGGCGGTTCAGTGGGTTAGTGATGAAGAATGGGAGTACAAGACGGAATTTGAAGTTGGTAAAGGCGGGTTGAATGGTAGAACTGATTTTGTTTATGAAGGATTGGATACCGTTGCTACAGTTTATTTGAATGATAAAGAGATTCTTCATTCAGAGAATATGTTTCATATTGGTAGGGTTGATATTACAGATGATATTAAAGAAGGATTGAATGTTATTCGTATTTATTTTGCTAATGCTTTGAAGAGGTCTCGGGAGTTGGAGAAGATTCATGGCAAGATGATATTATGGAATGGTGAATCTAGTAGAGTTCAATTAAGAAAATCACAATATCATTATGGATGGGATTGGGGTCCATTGTTGATGACTAGTGGTATTTATAGACCAGCTAAGATTGAAAGATATGAATATTTAGTAGATGATTTGTTTATTAATTCAACAGTTAGTGATGATTTAAGTGAAGTTGATGTTGTGTTAGAGGGGGAATTGAGTAGTGACGGAGATAAATCATTACTTAAAGTTGAAGTTGATATTAAACATAAAGAGGAAGAAGTTTATAAAAATGCCTTTGAAATTTCAGCAGATGAAACAAATTCTTTTAAAAATTCAATTACAATTCAAAATCCAAAATTATGGTATCCTGCTAATTATGGTGAACAAAATCTTTATCATTTTACAGTAAAATTAATTGATGCTTCATCATCAAATATAATTCAAGTTATTGAAAAAGATGTTGGATTTCGTAAAGTACAATTAATTCAACGTCCACTAATCGACCAACCTGGATCATCATTCTTCTTTGAAGTTAATAATACACCAATTTATTGTTCTGGTGGTTGTTGGATTCCTGCTCATTCATTCACTACTCAACTCACTGACAATGATTATAAAAAATGGATTCAATTAATGCTTGATGGCCATCAAAATATGGTTCGTATTTGGGGAGGAGGTATTTATGAAGAAGATATCTTTTATAAAGAATGTGACAGATTGGGTATAATGGTTTGGCAAGATTTTATGTTTGCTTGCGGGCAATATCCAGGATATCCAGAATTTGTAAAGTCTGTTGAAAAGGAAGCAATTGATCAGATTAAACGGTTGCGTAATTACTGTAGTATTGTTCTTTATGCTGGTAATAATGAAGATTATCAAGTAGCAGAATCATTTCCTGATACAATTACTTATGATCCAAATGATACAACCTCAGATTATCTCAAGACAAATTTCCCTGCTCGTCATTTTTATGAACGGTTATTCCCAGAATTAGTAACTAAATACACACCTAGCGTTCCCTACCATCCTGGATCTCCATGGGGTGGTAAAGATACAAGAGATCCAACAGTTGGAGACATTCATCAATGGAATGTTTGGCATGGAACCCAAGAAAAGTATCAAGATTGGTATAAACTGGGAGGAAGATTTGTATCCGAATTTGGCATGGAAGCACTTCCTGATAGGAAAACAATTGATCAATTTATTACAAAAGAAGATGAAAAGTATCCACAAAGTCGTACTATGGATTTACATAACAAATCCGATGGATTTGAACGTAGATTAGCATTATATGTTATGGAGAATCTTAAAGTAAATGGATTAGATATTGATAATTGGATTTATTCAACCCAACTAATGCAAAGTGAGTGTCTAGCATACGCTTACCGCTGTTGGAGAAGACAATGGAAAGGTCCAGGAAGAGAATATACATCTGGTGCATTAGTATGGCAAGTAAATGATTGCTGGCCAGTAACAAGTTGGTCAATAATTGACTTTTATTACCGTCCTAAGCTTTCTTATTACGCAGTAAAACGTGAATCATCTCCCATTTGGATTGGTATGTATCGTGATGTTAGATATCTATCTGAAGAAGATAAAAAAGCTGGAGAAGAAGTACCAACTTTCAACTATTTCAAACGTGAACATTATGAAGATATTTGGGGAGTTAATAACACCCTTCAAGAAAAGAACCTCACACTCCTTGTTGATATTTATGAAATTGAATCTGGTAAATTAATTGAATCTTTACCACCTAAATCATTCCTCTTAAAAGCCAATCAATCTACAGAAATCATTAAAGCTTTACCAGTCAATTCCAACACCCATCATGTAGTATATTGTCGTCTCCTTGATGAAGATAACAAAGTAATTGCAAGAGGAGGAGATTGGCCACAACCACTTAAATATTTATCATTTCCAGATAGAAAAGTAACTGTTAAAGTAGAAGACAATCAAGTTCGACTTTCAACAAACAAACCAGTAAAAGGAGTTGAAATCACTGTCAAAAACAAAGATCTCTTCCTCGAAGATAATGGTGTTGATTTATTCCCCGGAGATGATCAAACCATCACAATCCGTGGTCTTTTATCAACCGACGAAGTATCTATTAGACATTATTAAATACATCCCTCCCTCTCCCCTCTCCCCCCTCGCCTCCGGCGGCCGGGCTCTGCCCGGACCCGTTGTTCCTCGCTGCGCGAGGAATGGCAAGGTGATACGTGCGTGATGTGTACACTCCTCCTCGCGGAGCGAGGAGCAACGGGTCCGGGCAGAGCCCGGCCGCCGGAGGCATGTGGTGGTTGGTTCATCTCGGCAGATTCGGGAATTATATTCGTATTCTGAAACTATGTATAGTTTTACTTTAACTTTAAGTAGTTTAATCGATAAATTTACTTAGTGCTGCTGGTTCCCCTGTTTGAGTTGGGTTGACCCCCATTTTCCCCCCATTTAGTACTTAATTTGGGGGTGGCAGACGGATTTAGTCTGATCGGGTAGTAATCGTCCCTCGATCTTTTAAGGTACAATTGATTGGAATGCAAAAGATAGAGAGAGATGGGCACGATGCAGGTGGTGGTGGGTGGGTGGGTGTGGGTTGATTTGAGCTGGGCGGTAGTTTCCCCGGGCCTGAATTTCAATTGCACGTTATACGTTAATGGTATTGTGTGCTACGCTATTAGGCTGAAGTTACATTCACTAGTGGCCTTTTTATAAGTTTTAGCTCTAACTCTTTTCTAATCTCTCTATTTTCTATATCTCTATTGCTTTTTTATCCAAATTTAACTCACAAATTTCGTACCGTACCATTGTGTTTAATACGCTTAGGGCCCACCGTACGGCGTTAACAAGACAAACAAAAAGCCTCACTTGGAACAGCCACCTAAAACTCACATTATCAATTTACATCTAAGCACGACAAAAGTGGACATCAGTTTAAACGCACATAAGTTTGGTGCGCACAAAAACTGGTGAGGCTATAATATTGTATGATAACGCCTTACAAGGAGACATAAGGAGTTTGAATCTAAATTTGAACACCAAAACATAAGGTGAAGAAGAGTAAATTGTAAGTAGAGAAGGGAATGAGGGGAGGGGATAGGGGGGAGAAGAGGAGACGTGAGGAGAAGGAGTGATAAATGAGTAGATGACGGTTTGTTGGATGTTGTGGAGTTGAGGGATTGGACATTTAAGTATGGATGAAGTGATAGTGATAAGATACCGAGATGGTGAAGATGAACCGAGAAGATGAACCGACATGGTGAACCGAGAATGTAAAGTAGTTTGAAGTAAAGATTAAGATGAATGATTATTAGGAATGGTATATTACTCGATTCTTAGTATAGGTACTATTTACTGCTATTGCTACTGCTACTGCTTCTACATCCTATTCCATCCTCTATCCCCTCTTAATATCATACCACACCAAACACAATACTAACCTTTAGTTAACTTGGTATAAGGAATTTAAGCATAATATTTAGCAAATGATAGATCGTATGATATAAATTTGATTGGAATTTAAATTTATTTTATACTTATACAACAAGATAGATAGATACAACACAGCAACACAACAACACAAGTTCACAACTTACCTTAATACCATCAGCAACAATTAAACAAAACTCTAAAGACATTCAACAACCAACCTCTAGCCAAATGTTGGCATCACCTTCATTGTCTTTACAATTGCCATATTCTTATCAAAGGCATACTGAAGGATTTGATAGTGAAGATAGTACTAATTGTACTAAAAGTACAATTATTACTCCTCGTCAACTTCATTTAGATACTGAACATTCAAGTGATATTGACGATCGTTCTAATTCTCATTCTCTTTCAGCTAGATCAATGTCGTCATTAGCAACTACTGTTGATTCAACTGATTATGAAAAGGGATTATCGAATGTGGTGGTAGAAGAGTTTAAGGGTAGACAAATGAGTAGTAGTTCTATATATGTAGAGGAGGGTGAAGGAGGAGAAGGAGGGAAGGAGGGAGAAGAAGATGGTGTGGGTGATACTACTTTAACCAAGGTTGGTATAAATGGTGATGACAATGCTAATCATAATGGTCGATCCATCTCTAATAGTAATGAAATCACCCCTACTACTCCTATTAACAATCATAATGGTACTCATACTCCTCTGAATCTTAATCCTCAAAAACTTGGCAAAGATACTTTCTATGATGCTTCAAATTATTCTACTAATGATAGTTTATTAACTATTACTGATAGTATTAATGATTCTTTTACTCATTATAAAGGATTAAAATTAACAACAAAATCTTCTCCAACTCCCGATGATATTATTGGTCCTACAAACGGTATCTCAAAAAATCCTGCATCAAAATTAAATCAACAACTCCAACAGCCAAATGGTTCATTGCATTCTCCTAATTTACGTACCTACTCAACTCCGTCAATTGCTACTGCAAACGTATTAAAACCTCAACTTCATAGCTCAATTCGTAATTCAATAGATTCTCCTCCATCACCAAATTTTAGGAGTTCAACAAGTTCTTTTGATGATAAATTTCATCCTCGTAGTAGTACAAGTACTACTACAAGTTATCATAGTATTCCACCAATATCTCCAGTAACAACTCAACAAGCATTATTAAGATCACCTAATCCATCAGCATCATCAAGTAGTTCATTACCAAGTCTGGGTAGAGTGAAGACGGTAACAGATGGAGTAGTTTCGGGTACAGCTGGAACAGGTGCAACTACTACCGCTACTACTTCCACCTCCACCACCACCACCAGCACTACTACAATCACCCCCATATCTCCCACCTCTCCCACATTCCCTACCTTTCATACTATCCCCACCAATACCTCCACCAATTCACAATCTACTTATTTAACTCAACAACAAAATATGCCTTTACCTCATCTCCCAATCCGTTCATCTACTCAACAAATAATTGCTACTAATAGAAATTCATTATCGTCTCAACGATCAAATTCCTCCCAAGATATCTCGATTAGAAGAGTTTCTTTATATTCGCATCGAACTTCATTTTCATTTTCTCGTAGGAAAAGTACAACTCTACCCTTACCACCTGCTCCTCATGAATTGGATCGTTCTGCTACTGCATTGGAAATTGAACGATTACGAGAAGAAATTATCACTCAACGCGAACTTCGTCGTCGTCGTAAAGAATATTTAGAAGATGAAAGAGTTCTTATGGGTACAAAGGTATCTGAAGGTCATGTAAATTATGTTACTGCTTATAATATGTTAACTGGTATTAGAGTATCCGTCTCAAGATGTAATGGTAAAGTCGATAGAGAATTAAATGATGATGATTTTAGAGCAAAGAATAAATTAGCATTTGATGTTTCCGGTAATGAACTCACTCCATCAGCAAGATATGATTTCAAATTTAAAGATTATTCTCCATGGGTTTTCAGACATTTAAGACAATTATTTAAATTAGATCCTGCTGATTATTTAATGTCATTAACTTCAAAATATATTGTTTCTGAATTAGGATCTCCTGGCAAATCGGGGTCTTTTTTCTATTTCTCAAGAGATTACCGATTTATTATTAAAACAATTCATCATTCTGAACATAAAATGTTAAGAAAAATCTTGAAAGACTACTACAATCATGTTAAAAACAACCCCAATACTTTAATATCGCAATTTTACGGATTACATCGAGTTAAATTACCATTTGGAAGAAAGATTCATTTCATTGTAATGAATAATTTATTTCCTCCTCATAGAGATATACATCGTACATATGATTTAAAAGGATCAACTCTTGGTAGAAGATTAGTTCTCAATAATGACAATAATCAATCATCAAAGAAGAAAACAGTTGTTTATAAAGATCTTAATTGGATTGATAATAATGAAAGCATTATGCTGGGACCAATTAAAAAGAAGCAGTTTCTTGATCAAATCGAAATTGATGTGGCTCTTTTAAAACGTCTTAATATTATGGATTATTCTCTTCTTATAGGCATCCACGATCTTACTAAAGGTAATACTGAAAATATTCGCGATGCCACTCTTCAAGTATTTGAACCTGGTTCAGCAACTATTTCAAAATCAAGAGTGGCCGAATTAAGAAAAGCCCTTGTTAGTGCTGGTCCAACTGCTTTAGCTGAACTTGATTTGGTTCTTAATCAATATGAGTAAGTTTGATGTTATGCCTCCGGCGGCCGGGCTCTGCCCGGACCCGTTGCTCCTCGCTACGCGAGGAAGTTTACTAACTGTTTTTAGGCGTAATGATTTCACTTTTTATGCTGATTCTGGTGGATTCCGTGCAACGGATGAAAATAATGAACCTCTTAATGATATTTATTACCTTGGTATTATTGATTGTTTGACTCCTTATACTTTTACTAAACGAGTAGAAACTTTCTGGAAAGGACTTTCAAATATTCATATAACAATCTCAGCAATTCCTGCTGCTGAATATGGTGACCGTTTCTCGTCATTCATAAAAGCAGTAGTTTCAACAAAGAAAAAATTACAAGGAACAAATCCAATTCCTGTAACTGAAAATTCTTCTCCCGTAATAGAAGCAACTGATGAAATCCATCTTCCAGTTCTCTCCGAAGCATCAACTGAAGCACGATCTGAAAATTAAATCAATTATCCTCCTCTTTTATTATTATTTCTCTCTTACTTTATGTTCTTCCTAATTTATAGCATTCCTCCATCTCCCTCCTTCCTCCCCCCTCCACTGGCCTCCGGCGGCCGGGCTCTGCCCGGACCCGTTGTTCCTCGCTCCGCGAGGAATTAATTGCAGACAGCTAAGAAAATTGAACGGAATTCTCTCACGCTCTTCTTCAACGGTAGAGTATCTTCGTTTTAAAAGTTAAGCGTGGGCCTAAGAAAATAGATATTATACTGAGTAATTTAATTACATCTGTTACGATGGTTAATTCCTCGCTCCGCGAGGAATTAACGGGTCCGGGCAGAGCCCGGCCGCCGGAGGCGAGGGGAGGGGATGGGGGAAGGGGGGGTGTATTAAAGTAAGGCAGGTGGGAACTTGTTGAAATCAATTTGTTCTTTGATTTCATTATTGTTGATAGAGTAGGAGATACGGAGACGGAGGCGAAGGTTTGAATTGGGTGGACCGGATATTTTCATGAGTTGTTTAGCTGATTGCGATGGTGGGACTGATGATGATGAAAGGCCTTGGAGTTGTAATTTTTGTGATTTTGGTACGGCGACTTGAAGAATGAGGTTGGTGATGGTTGAGGTTGAAGAGGTGTTTTGGAAATGGGCATTAAGCGTAACTGTACCTGGTGATTCTTTATGTGGTTCAAATGAAAGTTTTAAATCGTTCGCATTGTATGCTTCGTAAGTGGTGGAGGGTGTGGTTGAGGTGGTGGTGGTGGAGGGGGTGGATGTTGTTGGATGGGAAAATAAATCATTTGATTGAACGGCTGAAACTGGTGGAGTGCCTGGTGAGGGAGATGGTCCTGATCCAAAAAGATCTAAGATATTTTGATTGACAGATTTTGATGGTGCTGTGGTGGTGTTACCATTGGTGGTTGTGGTTGCATTTGTTGTTGTTGAACCAGATCCAAAAATATCCGATAATAAATCACTTGTTGCAACTTTAGATGTAGCATTAGAGTCACCATTACTGTTATTATTATTATTATTATCATCATCACCAGTTAAATCAAGTAATAAATCAACTGCACTAGCAGGTGTTGCTGAAACATGTGATATGGTATGCCCTCTACCCTTCTTTTTAACTTCTTGTTTACTAAGTTCTTCTCTAATTTCTGGTGGAGGCATCTTTTCTAATACCCCTTTACGAATTGAATCATATCCAAATAATACATTATATTCTGCTACTCTTTGTTGTACTTCAACATTAAGGGAATTTGAATTTGATTCTAAGATTCTTCGAATTCTTTCAATTTGTGAAGGGTTTTCAAAACGAACGGTTAGTTTCATTAATGCATTTACAACATATTCTTTAACAACTTCTGTAGCATAAAGAGAGTTGACAATGTTATCAAAAAGGGTAATAATATCTGATTCATTAACTGACTCTGGTTTATCTTCTTCTTGGTATTCTCCCCCTGAAATAAGATTATTTGCATATTCTCCAATAATCCATACTCCAACTATAGTCAATCCTTGTTGAGAAATATCTCTCTTCAATGCTGAGTATAACTTTTGTACAGTATATAATTGTAATTCTTCATTAGTGGTTATAACAAGGGTGATAAATGATGATAAAACATTCTCCTTACAATAACTACCTGCTAATTTTAAAGCTCTTAATATTGTATCAATATGCCATCTTCTATTTGGTGCATACTTTTCTGCTGCTATAGCAATTTGAGAAATAAGATTAGTTTTGAACTCACCATCGCAATTTTCAAGAAAAGTTAATAATTCTCGAATAAGTACTCGAATATTTTGTTCATTTATAAGTGCAAATGATAATTCTAATGCTCTTCTTCGAATTGAAATATCAACATCTTGTAAACATTCGATAATAGTTGCTCGATGTCGTTGAACAGCATTTGATTCGATATCAATTACTTTAAGGAGGGTATTAAGTGCTACATATCGAGTATTATTATCTCTTGTTGAAAGAAACTTTCCTAAAATATTAACTCCCAAAACACGTAATCCTGAATCTGCTTCAATATTAAAAATTGTCAGCACTGTTTCATATAATACTGAATTACCCACATTCTTAGTTGAATCGGTATTTGAAGCAATTTGTGCAAGAATATCACTCATTTGTTCACTAGCTTGCACATCTTCTCGACCAAAAACCCCCAATAATCGAATCAACTTCACTTGTAAAAACGGATCATTCACTCCTCCTACATCATGTTCTGGTGAATACCCAGA
This sequence comes from Sugiyamaella americana, assembly GCA_030583405.1. Classification (NCBI taxonomy): domain Eukaryota; kingdom Fungi; phylum Ascomycota; class Dipodascomycetes; order Dipodascales; family Trichomonascaceae; genus Sugiyamaella; species Sugiyamaella americana. The sequence goes on from JAJMID010000164.1 coordinate 14,325, forward strand.
ATTCAACAACAATTTTAAATTCTTAATTAATAAATTTATAAATGACTTTGATTTAAAATGTTTAACTGATTCAGGATTATTTTCACACAAGTCATAAATTAATGATACTCCGCATAACAATACCCCATGATTCTTATCATTAACTAATAATTTTGCTTTATCAATAAAGTTATCTTCCAATTCTGGTACTCTACGAATAATCCTCATAGCACACAAGGCTGCCTTCTTCTTCAAATATGGATTACTTGATGAAATTATCTTTTCAATATCAGCAAATAAATCTCGAGCCATTTCTGTACTTGCGATATTTGCTAATGTACACAATGCCAATGCAACAACATATTGATTTGAATGAGATAAATCATTTGATAAACTATTAGTAACCAATGTTAAAACTTCTTGATTTTCATCCAATAGCAACATAGTTCCTAAATAACCCAACCGTTTATCGGAAAATTTAGAAGTTGCCAACAATTTCAAACATTCAACTTGTCCAAAATGCGTTCTTTCTCCCAAGGTAAATAAATATAATAATTTTGCAACATTCTGTCTTCTTATATTATTATCACTATAATCTTCTCGAAATGATGTACGAATAGCAGCTGATTCCTTTTGAATCACTGCTCTTTCATCAGCAATAGTTTTAGCTGCTCTAATTGCTTTAATAAATGATTTCAAAGAAGTCATATTGTTGTAATTGCCAATGTGATTTCTTCTTGTCTTTTACAATTAAGTTATCTTCTTTACTTTAAGCGAGTCAATTAAAACGGTGAAGGTAAATAACGACCGTCTGAGCTGGCTATTATCAGCCGTGCGTTTACCTTCCAACACCATGCCTCCGGCGGCCGGGCGCTGCCCGGACCCGTTGTTCCGAGCGAAGCTCGGAATGAATTACTGTTCCTTAATGAGAGTTAATTTTTATATATAAGATATACTTGAATCTACATAGTTCTAATCGTATGTTCTAATTGGTATTTGGATTCAATGTATTTCAATCTTCCGCTGACATCTCCTCAGTATTATCATATACTTCAAATCACTTACCTTCGATATTTTGACCTTCTCCTTATCTACTCTTTTAAAAACTTATCTAAATATATCAATTATTTTAATTTATTCATATTTGCACCTTAAAACTAACTATTCACTTCAGCAAATATACTAAAACTTTCATCTAATGGCATTCAAACCTCGATTAAGAAATAATAAACTTCACCGATACTTATCTCCCATTGTGCTCTACACACTATATGCTCCAAAACCATTCCCATCAGCTACTATATAATGAACTATTCTATTCATTGGCTGATTAATTTGAAATGCTTTCTTGACATTCTAGTTTACAATAATATGTTCATTTCTAGTTTTTCGACCAAAGTACTTTTCGTTGTAATACCTCATTGATAGTTAATGTGTTGCTTATGGTTATTTATCAATGCTGTTAATATTACTTTAATCATTGCAACTATATGATTCTTGATTAAAAGCTGATTTAAATGGCCTTCTATTGACAGAGTACTTCCATGGAAATGATTGATTAAGATAGTCCAATTGACTCATTGCTACAATACGCTTTACAGTCTTTTTTTTTTTTCATTAAAAGACTATTACAAACATCTGTTGATTGCAATAGTCTGCGTATTAAATAGTTTATCGATTATTCGTTTGTTGATCTGAGCAGTACTGTATTTGTTGATTTAAATACTCTACATCTGTTAATTACTGCTATTTGTTGGCTGTAGTACAATACTATAGCTTACATTTATTTTACTAGAAATCTTTTTCAATTACTTCCTTATAAACCATTCTTCTAACACGGATTTACAAAGTGAATCGTGGAAAGAATGAACGAGGTATTGTTCTTACATTGTTTGTTGCTAGATACGAGGTTCTTCTTTAGCTGTTACCTGCTCTTACTATTTCATGAATACAAAGATAACGACTAAGAGATAAATAAGCATTCCATGATTTACTAACAGGTTTTAAGATTATTCATTTTGCTCGAGCGATTTTTACGTGTTGTTTTTTTTTTTTTTTTTTTTTTTTTTTTTTTTTTTTTTTTTTTTTTTTTTTTCTATTATTTTATTGTCATTTATATAATTATACATATACACATACAATTAAATTGGGATAAGCATCTAAGTGCCATTAGACACAGTGTTATTTACGTAAAAAAAATCTGTTGGCGGTGCGCATCACTAGAGGTGGACCTCAGAGAAGGCTAACACCCAAATACCTTCACATACGACCATATCTCGAGTAATACAAGATTTCCCGTCCGATCAATCATATTTATGCCTCGAAGAGCCTTGATCAGTAATACCGTGGGAGACTAGGTGCGAACAGAAGGTGTTGTATGTCTCTCTTTTTTTTGTCAAAAGTGTATTTGCTTGATTGTTTTCAACAAAATTTGTTGCCAACCTGAATTGGTGATGAAGTGACATATGCAGGTCATAGATAGAATGAGGTGGTTGAATAAATTCAAGATCGAACTGATCTTCAGCAGAATATGTGACATGAGTCGTAGCAGCAGAACAATAGTTCAACTGCAAGACTCTAGCTGTTTCTTGCCGAGTAATATTTACAACAGGACGATGGTCACGAAGGAACATCGCTATAATCTAGTTTCTTCTAATCGCCTTGTCGCTGATCCTCTCTTATCTTCAATCTCCGGTCTTCCCTCCCTACTAACATTGCAAAGTAGAATTGCATCAATACTCCTCCCTCTTTTTCATAATTTAAGCACGTATATGCTATATCTAACAACTTTAATTCACTCTGAGTAGCACCAAGTTCAATTACAATTGGCGGTACAAAATTTCTACCTAGTCTTCCATTACTAGAATTGATAGTACTATCAAATATTTTTGTTTTTTTAAAATTTGAGTTTGTGGCTCTGCCAATAAAAGTCGCCACTGAGTAACACTCTTCAGCTCCATAAACACTCTCTTCTCCCTCTCCATAAATATCCCTGATGATAATATTTGCATTTCTTGCCAGCCTGGAGTTTATTAGACTGGCCAATTCTACGCGCACGTCACTTTCACACATTATTGTCAAAGTTTAAACTTTCGATTCTTCGTCTATTACAATCTCTTTAAGTATGAATAATTCTCTGGATAAAATATTTTCTAATATCTTCAGCTCTCTTCCTTTGTATGCACTTTTAAATGGGATCTAAAAGTTGTTTTCTTTTAAATAGGATATAAAAGTTGTTTTCTTCCGAAATTTGATTTAATCCTTTGATGAGATTTCTCCCTTTGAATTCAGATAATTGATGAACTGTTGTTTCAGATGTAATTTTCCCATTTGAATTGAAAGTTGAGAGGGGTGAGAGTTGATCTATTAGTATTTTGAAGAAAGACTTTTTCTATATATAACTATTTAATATATTATCAACGGCAATTTAACTGTTATCTAGTTAGTGGCGAATTGTATCTTTTCTATTAGAATATATACAATATTATATTGACAGAAATGTCGAGTCAAACTGCTTTCTATGTTCATTTGATAGACAATACCATCAGATGATCAATAACTTTACCTTGATTGATTTTAAAGTTGGATTTTAATTAATTACTCTATATCTCTTAAATTATGGGATACTTCAGTTCTTGTTTTTTTATTAACCAAGATACTAAGAATTTGATAATGAGTATGTGAAGTTAATTCTTTCGACAATTAACAATGCTGTCTGTAGGAATGAAAACTTCAACATACTAATCTTAATGGTCGCACTTTTAACAGGAATTCATACTACTTAAGGTTTACCCCTGGAACTGCCGCATTGGGATCAGAACTTTAATGGGTCAGTTACTAGTATATCGGGATACACAGAACTCCAATTAAACCAATACTTTCGTGGACAAAAAGCATCCTCCACAATAAATTTTGGAGAATCACTAACTCAGTTCATAAGCAATTACACCATCAATCGTAGCATTCTCTTGACCACCGGAATCGGGCCAGATAATTAATAATTATTTGATGAAAAAATCATATACAACAAAATAAGTGCGTTTTCCGCTCTCGCTTTTCAAAGTTCTTATGTCCATCAGCACCCAATTTATTCACTCTTTCCATTAACCACCACCTTCAGCTTCGGCTCTCTTAACTCCCTATCTCTTCGTATTACTAACGGCCTTTTTAAGTCCGTCGGAAATCAAATGAACGTTAAGTATAAGTTAGTCATCCGGTTACGCCCTGATCTCTCTGGTTATACAATTTAAACTCCCAATGCAATTAGCTTTTTTTTTAAGCTTTCTCAGGGTCCATGCGTTTAACGGTTATCGCGCATCTCATCTCGCTAGCTCACTGTACAACATTAATAGATGGCTGATCATTAACACTGATATTATCCGCTATTTATTTTCCACTTCCTTACTTTATTCGTATATTTTAAGGTTGATTATTTCGATATCATAAAGGTAGCGGCAGATAGTGATGATCGAGCTGGATTGTGGTAAACGAATCTTAACCGCGATTACGATATCGGAATTAGAATTCAAGTAGTAATGGAGATTTGGAAAGCTTTAAGGGTAATGTAGGATTAAGTGCTCCTTTTGTTGAATATGATAGTCCCAACAGAAGGAGAGATTTGTAAATGGTAAATAGAATAAATCAAATGAAACTTATTTACTTCAATAATATCAATTGGATGATTAAAGTATAGAATGTATATACTCCTATATAGTTAATTCCAATTATAATACGCGAGATCTCTGCCTGAGGCAGGATTCCCGCTATTCGATTAGGTTATCTTTGCAAAAGATCATACATTGAATTAGAAATCCAAGCTAAACTACAACCTATAAATTATATAAATCAAATAACCTCTCCTTCTTTTATAATTATTACTCTTACTTAAATCCCTAACTTCTTATCTTCAACTTAAATACCAACAAAAACTCCATCCAACAAAGTGAACTCCTCATCTTCATCTCCAAAATAATCATATGGATGAGTACCTTCAAAAAACTGATAAAGATTGGTAACTTCATTACCAACCACTTCAATTTTACCTGTTGAGAATCTGTTTAAATTAACATTACCTAAAAGTCCAACCTTTTGTAATCCACCTTGGCCGCCGGATATATTGAACAAATCTACCAACATTCTCTTATTAATACCTTTAACTGGAATATCAATTGTTTTTAATTTAGGCATATAATCAATAATATTTTGAATGAATGACTTAATGGTCTTACCAACAGCAACGAAAATTGTTAAATGCTCAACATTACCACATTTATTCCATATTTGAAGCTTGTAATTAGAGTGATGATCAAGAGTAAGAGTTAGAGATTTGAGACATTTTCCTACTTTGTAATGATGGAAAAATTTATTAATATCTACTGTATGACCAATTGCCAAGTGCTTGATATGTTCCAAACTACCAGAGATTAAAGTAAAATCTTCTAAACCACAAGGATAAATAATTAAAGTTTCCAAAGATTGGGGCCATTTTCCAACTGGACCTTGTTCTTCAAAATGAGTGAACATTTCAACTGCACCTAATCCTAAAAGAGAGAGCTTGGATAACGAGTTAATTCCTGAAAAGTGACTTCTACCCAAAATCTTTGGTGAATTATTGTGATTACCATAGTATTCAAAATGCTCAATATTGGGGCACATCTTAAGTAGATTATCTACTATATCAAATTGCATTTCTCGATTAATTTTAATTTTTAAGCTCTTTAAAGAGGTATTTTGATTTTTAATTCGATTAATTGATTTGATTAATAAGATATCACAGTCTAAATAAAGATTGTTGAGAATTGGTTGATTTTTAAGTAATAAATCAATATAAAATGCATGATTACTATCAATGATTGTTAAATTTTCAACTCGTACTAATCTATATAAAGATTTATTTGCAGTTACAAATGAAAATTTGATGAAAGGATGAAGAGAGATATTATTGAGAGTCAAATTCTGAATGGTAAAGTTTCCAATTGGACTAGATCTGGAGATTAATGGTAAACACTTTTTCAATTTCGAGTTTGTAAGAGGAGGTAAGAGTAATGAATCAATATATTGTGGGATTTGCTTAGAAGAATCAAATGTATTGTGAATACAAAGTTCAAGTAAAGTTTTATTAAAGTTTTCAACTTCTTCACAAAGATTTATAATTCCATTCCAAAGATAACGATTAAGAGATAAATAAGCATTCCATGATTTACTAACAGATTTTAAGATTAACAATTGACCAAGAGGAAGATGTTGAAATATTTCGTCAATAATTTCACGAGGAAATGCTTGAACAGGATCTGATTTATTTCTACTATTATTCATTTTGACTTTAAGTAAAATGGAGTTAAGAACTAAGAGGGGGATAGTGGGAGTTATATAAGTGTCGCCGCCAGAGGTCACGAAGAGTTTGATACGACGAGTATTTATTGTGAGATCTCCTAGGTTACCTGTACGTGATTGAATATGGATCGAGAGTTCTGATCGATTATAGGGTTCAATATAAGTAAAATATAACAATGGAGATAGTAATATTCTAATAGTATTAGGTAATTTGAGTGTTAAGTCAAAGTTGAAGAGAGTGGGGCCGATTCTCACTGAGAAACTGTATGGAGGTTAAAATGATCGGCATTTACCCCTGTTATTTCCATATTGGGATGTTTATCGCGGCCGGGGCGTTGCCCCGGACCTCGTTGTTCCTCGCTACGCGAGGAATTTCAAATAATTATAGCTAACGGATATGAAAGTAAAGTTACCCCTTTCTTCCTCTTGTAGCAAGGAACAACGGGGTCTGGGGCAGCGCCCCGGCAGCCGGAGGCAGGTGAGGGTTGCGAAGAATGAAATCATATAATCACCATGAGAATAGCAAATTCTAAATTAATTTGTATAGATTAAATATATATATTATTGATAATTGATTCTATCTATATATAGTTATAGTAATGTTAATTGGTTAATTTAACCCATTCGAATCTCAGATATGTCTTAACATTGTACCTATTTATATATTTATATGAATTCCCTCTTGGCAGTTTAAGTATCCTCCCATGCTGCCTTCTACGTTAATATCGGTAATTCCGATGTTTATCTCCATTTTTTCGATTTTCTTGCATTTACAGTACTTTGTTTCTATATGTTTAAATGCTTCCCTATATGTATATTACCAGGCCTTTATGATTCATAAGTCAAAATGGTGTCACCGGCCGGCCGAAATACTATAAAATGATTGCATATTCCCCCAATCAAGAGTCTCTTGTTGTAAACACCACACCTATGCATAGTTGTGCTTAAGAATATTATAACAGCAAAGATAAAGAGCTAAGAATTAGACGAGCAGATTGTATTATAATGATAGCCATAGTGGTACTTACTCTCTTCAAGTCAGTTTTTACCACTTGAGCTAATTTAGTTGCGAATCGGTATTGTTTATGCTTTTCCAGTTGTAAGCACATTTTAACCGTAATTTGAAAAGCCAAATTTCTCGAGAAAGATTTTATCAGGTGCAAGGTTTTAAAAGGTTTAAGAAGCCGACTATTTTTACCTGGAGAAATAACCTGCTTGGTGGACATTTATGATAGAGACGGTCTGATTATAGGTAATTTTGAGCAAAAAGATTATATTTTAAGATGGAGAGTATAAGCAAAGTAAAGAATACGTTCTGTAACAATACATTGTCATTGGTTGGCATAATGTTAGTATTTGCTTATGGATGATTATGGATGATGCCGTTTAGCAGTTGTGGGCGCTTATTGAATGAATTAATGAATTCTTTGAGTGTAAGAGAGAATATGTGTGTGTTTAATATTGAGCCTATAGCCATATTTAGATTATATATTTTCAATTAGCGTTGATATTGAGTATGGTGATTGGTTTTCCGTTCTTAGTAGAAATTGTATTATTCCACTATAGATGAATTAGGAAAATGATAGCCATAGTTAAAACATGTTTGACGCGCATTAGCCTATATTGACAGGCGTAAATTGATAAGATAAGAAGAGATGTCAAGCAAGGTTAGGGTGGCATGGATGGATAACGGCCATTATTCACAGTTATAGATATATAGGTTTTAATGTTATAACCAACATTCATCATTTACATTCATATATAGAATTCGTTAAGGGTTGCAATTATCGAGACATACAGTTTAATTAATCCGAAATGCATGCAGGGGAGGTGGAAAATCTCAACCTACAACTATATAATAAGTTAATATTATAGTATATTCACAAGAAACAATCACCCTTTAACTCGATCTATTATAATTAATTCAAGACTTTAATGAAGAATTAAGATATCATTATTGACTTATTACCCCAAAACTACAATTTCCATCCATTTCTTCTAAAAACATTTTACTCTAATTATTGCTTAGCGTTATATACGCTTAATCTAACCATGTCACCTGATCTTCATCTAATTATATCTAATTTAACGTGCGTTACTTCATATGGAGTTGTGCAGATAGAAGTAGAATACTGTACTACACAAAGCCTTATACCGGTGATAATAATGATATCTAATTATATATATACTTGGCGGAATTAATTAATAATCATTTAATATTCAATACTGCTTTGTACTTTCCTTTATATTTTCACTTTTTATCTTAATATAATATATATTTATTCATATATTCAATAGTATACAGATAACCCCACTACTGAGCATTGCCGAGTACCTACCTCAGCCTTGCTTTCGATGAACCGACTGGGCCAACTAGTAAACACCACTACCATCAGCATTATTCGTAGATCGATATTGAATTATAAATACAGCAGAACACCACCCACAACTCCAACACAATCCATCCTAACCTGCCCTGATGAAATGAAAATAAATAATAAATATAGACTTTGTTTCCTCGCAGAAAGATTATGCTGTGCATTTGCAACAGCATTTCCAAGAGTAGGAGTTAACATCTTATTAACATGGGGAATTTATGTTCACATATGGGTAATTTGTTTCCAAGAATTTGAAGGACTGTTTTCAAGGTATATTTTCTCATTAATTGGATTAATGACATATATTAATTGTACAGTATCATATTATAGAACAATTTCATTAGGACCAGGTTCCCCATTAGATGTAAGTTCCCACTTTTGTCCCCTACAGCCTCCGGCGGCCGGGCTCTGCCCGGACCCGTTGTTCCGAGCTACGCTCGGAAAGGTATATACTAATAGCGTTAGATTCCTAGCTTTGTTTCTCATGGTGGTGATATTGAACAGGGGGGGCTAGAACCAATTCCTCCTCATGTTACTAATAATGTCACTGCTAAGGATAATGGCGATATGAGATATTGTAATAAATGCTCATGTTGGAAACCAGATAGAACTCATCATTGTAGTTCTTGTAAAAAATGCATTTTAAGAATGGATCACCATTGTAAGTTCTTTCCTTTTCCTTCCTCGCGTAGCGAGGAACAACGGGTCCGGGCTGCGCCCGGCCGCCGGAGGCACAAGAAAGTCTAACCCCCATACAGGTCCTTGGTTTGCTACTTGCATTGGATATAAAAATCATAAATTCTTTATTCAATTTTTGATTTATGTTTGTTTATTTTGTTTGGTTTGTGGAATAAGTTCAGTAATAACAATTAATAGATTTATTAATGATGATACAAAACTTTCTAATGCCTATTTAGCATTAAATTGGGTATTTTTAGCGATATTATCAACTATAATGGGTTTAGCAGTTAGTTTTTTCACTGGATTTACAATCTTTTTAGTACTGAAAAATAAAACAACTCTTGAATCAATGGAACCGGTCAAATATAAAACTTCTTTACCTTCTTCTCAGTTTAGATATCGGGAAGCTCCTTCTTCTGAATCTTTAGGAAATATTTTCGATATTGGTATTTATGGCAATTGGTGTTCAATTATGGGTGATAATTTGATTGAATGGGTTTTCCCAATAATCCCGCAAAATATTTCTCAGGGTACTTCATTTCAAATTAATCAAGAATTATGGGATCAAGCTCAACAGGAAGCGTTAAATGAACAAAATCAATCAAATCAAGCTGATGAATATTATAGAAGACAATCTGATTATTTTGAAAGACGCCGGGAATCAAGAAAACAGGAAATCCAAAGAGCTATCGAACGTGATTTACAGTCTAACTCTACTGATGATTTTGCTCATGATTATTTTGACAATGATGAATCTTATCCTTTAGCAAGATATTCTCGATAGAGAAGAAACAAATATATTTATTTAATGCCATTATGTACAATATTTTACCACCACCTTGTGCCTCCGGCGGCCGGGCTCTGCCCGGACCTGTTGTTCTTCGCTTCGCGAAGATTATACACGGTAATCCCAGCTGTAGAAATAGCAGCCCAAATACATAAATAAATTACTATATACATTTAAATAAATACAGTTATGCAATTCCTCGCTTTGCGAGGAACAACGGGTCCGGGCAGAGCCCGGCCGCCGGAGGCAAACAAGTTATGAACTAGACGTGATGATTCCACTTCCTAGTACGCGGTTGTTTTGATAAAGAACTAAATATTGACCAGGGGCAACTGCTCGTACAGGATTAGTAAATGTTACTTGGAAATCGGTAGTCGAATCGACGCCGGGAATACCATTGACAATATTGAAATCAGAAATTTCAACACCTTGATCTTGTAATGATCTGAATTGAACTCGAAGAGATGAAACATTGTCTAAGGAGATATCTTTACCTAGCCATCTAAACTTTGAACAAGATGCTGTTTTCCTATAAATTGACGGATGATTTCTTCCACGAACAATGGTGATTTGATTCTTTTCAACATCTTTATTACTAACATACCAAACACCTTTACATTCAGGATCCCCTTGTGGCATTGATATACCACTTCTTTGACCAATGGTAGCTTGCCAAAGACCTTGGTGATGTCCAACGACTTTACCTGATTCAGTGATGATATCACCGGGAGTAGGTTCAACATATTCACTTAAGAAATCTTTAAAATGAACATGATCTTGTGAAACAAAACATAATCCTTGAGAATCAGGTTTAGCAGCTGTAGGTAGGTTGTGATCAATTGCCAGTTGACGAATTTCTGGTTTAGTATAAGAAGAGAGAGGAAATAATACATTATCAAGTGATTCAGGAAGTACAGTGGATAAGTAATAACTTTGATCTTTAGCAAGATCTTTTGGACGTAATAAATGTGTGTTGTTTGAGGAGGTAGTAGTAGTAGTAGTAGTAGTGGCAATAGTACTAGAACCTGGAATGCCAACTTTTGCATAATGTCCAGTTGCTAACCACCATTTTGTTCCTTCTTTGCTCTTTGTTATTTTATACTGATTTTCTTTTATCCAATCAAATAATGAACCAAATTTAATATGCCTATTACACCCAACATCAGGATTTGGGGTTAATCCTGATTTATAATATTCAATCATTGGTTGAAATACTTTAGTCCAATAATCTTTTTCTAAATTGACTCTATGGCATGGGATATTAAGAAGTTTACAAGTTTTTTGAACATCATTCCATTCTGCTTCAGTACATTTAGCAGTAGCAGTCCAGTTACACATATAGATACCATGAACACGACCAGGGTATTGTTTAGATAAAAGAGCAGCAACAGTTGATGAATCTACACCAGATGACATGGCGACAAAGATATCATCTGAGGGGGCAGGTGTTGGATCTATGTATTTTAAAGTTGTAAGAGGGGATTGGTTAATTTTATCGTTTGTATTGAACTTGATTGTATGATGAATGTTTGTTGTTATTCTACGAAGATTAAAAGTGTTATAAGTAACTCTTGGTATTGTTAGACGTTTCCATATAGGAAACCCATATCTGGGGAGTATCATAGTAGTAAGCAGTTTATGATTGTAGAAGTGAAGATTTAGTGTTTATCCGAAGTTTATCCGACTAATTTTTTCAGCCGTTAAGACGCGCATACAGGAGATTGGATGTTAATTAAGGACGGAGATTATTAAGGTGGAGTTGAAGAACTCAATAGAGAATATCTAATCTTGTATAAATTGACTACCTTGGAGGAGAAGTTTATCGTATGGAGGCTAAGCGGATTCTACGCGGAGCGCAGCTACGGGTCCGGGCAGAGCCCGGCCGCAGGAGGCCGCCGGAGGGAGAGTGTAGAGTATGCAGGTGAGGGCCCTTGCATGTCAAGATAAACAATTGTACCCAAATAGAGAAATCCACATTAATAAGAAGTTTTAATTCATGGCCAAGATTCCGTGGCAGTGGGGTATTGAAGTGAGTCATTATATTATAAAGTTATGTTTGAATTCACCTGACCGAATATTAGGTAGATGGAATATATATAAATGTAGGTATTTTGGTTTGTTAACGTTACTGTTGGGGGCCGGTAATATATTTAGTTTATATAATATTGTACTGGGGTGAGATTGTGTTATGTCTAATCAATCAGATTCAGTTCCTCCTTATCAATTAATTGATACAAATCAATATATATATATTAATTAAATTATTCAATTCAAATATAGTTATATCTTATACTTCTTCATCCTCCGTATCTCCTTATGCGATATTCAAACCCAAACCTCCGAAAATTTCCAAAAAAAAATATTTGCCGATCAATCTTGAAAAAGTTGCACCCGATAATAATTCTCTACTTAGTATTAGAATTCATATTTATTGGAATTCATATTTATTAAAAATGTCTAAAAGATCAGCTGAATCTATCGAAGAGGGTAGAATTACTGCTCAAAAGACATCTGCTGATGATACTGCTAATGATATGGCAATAGATTCAACTCAAGATGCTGAAATGGGTGAATTTGAAGATCCATATGGTGATGATTTTGAAAGTGAAGAGGAGATATTTGAGGCAGGAGATGAAGAGGAAGAGGAGGAGGAGGGTGAAGAAAGAGAAGGAGGTGATGTGAAATTAGATTCTATTCAGGAAGATGAAGAGGAAGAACAACAACAAGAGCAAGTAAAAAAACCTTCAAAATCATCTAAACCAACACCACAAATTTATTTACCTCATAAATCAGCTCCGTTAGGTGCAGATGAAATTATGGAACCTGATCCAACTACTTATGATATGTTACACAGTTTTAATGTGAAATGGCCATGTTTATCTTTTGATATTATTGAAGATAGTTTTGGTGATGAAAGAAGAGGATATCCACAAACCACTTATCTTGTTACTGGTACTCAAGCACAGAAGGCAAAAGATAATGAAATCTCTGTCATGAAATTAAGTTCTCTTTGTAAAACATTAGTAAAAGAAGACGATGATGAAGAAGATGAAGATGATAATGAAGAAGAATCGGATCCAATTCTTGAATCCAAATCTTTACCAACTCAATATACAACCAATAGAATTAGAACTAATCCAAATAGTCGTAAAACTGGTGAATATTTAACTGCATCTATGAGTGAATCAGGGGACGTTTATATATGGGATATAACAAATCATTTAAAAGCTTTAGATACTCCTGGTACAGTTATTAGTAAACAAATGAACAGACCGATACATACCGTACAAGTTCATGGTAGAGTTGAAGGGTACGCTATTGATTGGTCTCCATTATCACCAACTGGTTCATTACTTACTGGAGATATCAGTGGTAGAATCCATCTTACTACTCGTACACAAACAGGATGGGTTTCTGATAGAACCCCATTTATCAGTCATGATGGTAGTGTAGAAGAAATTCAATGGAGTAGATCAGAAAAATCAGTATTTGCATCTGGTGGTACTGATGGTATGATTAAAATCTGGGATACTCGTAGTAAACAACACAAGCCAGCAATTTCCATCAAAGCAACAACTACTGATATTAATGTAATGTCATGGAATTCAAAAGTTAGTTATTTATTATCAACTGGTCATGATGATGGTCAATGGGGAGTATGGGATTTACGTAGTTTTAAACCAAATAATCCAACTACACCAACTCCAGTTGCATCATTTGATTTTCATAAATCACCAATTACATCTATTGAATTCCATCCAACTGAAGAATCTATTGTTGCCGTTGGTTCCGAAGACAATACCGTTACATTATGGGATTTATCAGTAGAAGCAGATGATGAAGAAATCAAAGAACAAGAAAAAGCTGCCAATGGTGAATTAGATGATATTCCATCTCAATTATTATTCGTTCACTGGCAAAGACATGCTAAAGAAGTTCATTGGAATAAACAAATTCCTGGCAATCTCGTCTCAACCGGTAGCGATGGTTTCAGTCTTTGGAAAACAATCAGTGTTTAATACATACATTCGCCCCTCCCCCTCCCCCTCCCCTCCA
>JAJMID010000165.1:0-28434 GCA_030583405.1 Sugiyamaella americana
CCCCCTCCTCCCCCTCACCAACCACCACCTCCACAATCTCCAAATGCATATTATACTTATACCTCACCCATTTATTCTACCTCACAAATCAACCAACCAATAAGAAATATTCCTTTAACTCCTCAATATTCTCCTGTTCATCATCAAACTCCTTATATACAATCTACTCAACCACCACCTCAACCTCCACCACCACCTCATCCACCACCACATCCTCCTCCATATCAACCTTCTCAACAACCTCAACCAAATAGACCTCGTCTTCAACTAGGTATCCCTCAAGAATATCATCATCCAACTTATCCATCTCATCCTCAAATTCAAAGAAGATCATCAACTAAACGGCCAAGAAGTTCTTTGAAATTCAGACCTCCTTTACAAGCATCTCCATATACATCTCCAAGATCTTCTATTAGTGGTCCATCAATACCACCTTATGATCATCTCCAACCACCTCTTCAACCTCGCCCTCCTCATATGACATATAAATCCGAAAAGGCCATTAGACAAGTTAAACCAAAACGTAAACGTGCTACTTCTTATCAAGTCAATAAGCTAAATGATGTTTTTCAACAAACTTTCTTTCCATCTTCAGAATTACGGTCAAGTCTAGCAGTTGAATTAGGAATGACGCCAAGAACAGTTCAAATTTGGTTTCAAAATCGACGTCAAGGATGGAGATCAGAAAATAATCGGTCAATTCCAAGAGATGGTGTTAATCCATGGAGTGAAGATAATGCAGAAGGAAAATCTACTGCTAGTATAAATAATACCAAACGTCCAATTGCTGGTACTGGAGTGATTGATTTTTCAAAACCAAGTAGGATGATTACTGATGAAGAAGATGAAGAGATTGATGAGGGTGATGAAGAGGATTATGGGGAAATTTCTGATGAAGAAGAGATTTCAAAAAGAGGTAAATCAACATCTCCTAGATAGACATGTATTATTCATTTATTTATTTTTCCTCTTGAACGTTATTGTATAATGTATTGTAACGATATATATTAAATTATTTGCATTTTCTAAACTATATATATATACCCAGATTGAAATCGCGATGCAGCAATGATCAAGAAGACATTTCTTATGCTACTAAAGCACATAATGCTGCTCCTACTCCACTACCATCTTTTGCAATGCCAATTGCAATTCGTGATTCATTTTCACCGATTATAGTTTTACCAAGTGCTTGATGAATGTACTCTTGGAAATGGGGGTAAAATTCAACTACTGATCCATCTGCTCCAATATCAATCTTATCGAACTTTTGCAATGCTTTAGTATGAATAATTAACCCTGCTAATGGAATAGCAGAAAGATAACCTGAACGTTTACCGATTGCTCTAGCAATTTGTTGAATTCCTTTACGTTCTTCTAAAGTTGTTTCAAAGTCAAATGCTTCCTTAATAACCTTATCTGCTTGTGATAAATCATCACTTGTATCTCCATCAATCAAAGCAGGAACTGAAGAATCAATAGACCAAGCAACAGTTAATTTTCCATTTCCTACCCAACTTCCATTAGCAAATAATAATTTCTTTGATTGCAATTCTACTAAAACTAATCGAAGTAATTCTCCTAAAAACATACCAGAAATTCGTTTTTCAAACATATGAAATCCTTTATTTGGGGTATTTGCGTCAACCTCCTTATCAAATCTTGTATTTGGAATTACATCTAAATCATTATCAAAAGATCCCCATTCAGTATTAATAATCATAATTTTATCTTTAATTTCTGGATGTGCTTGGGCATCAAATTTAGGAATAGTTTTGATTCTTTCTGAATATGCACCATTAGTACCAGTACCAAAAATACATCCAATTAATGTCCGTCCATCACTTGGTTTACTATAAGATCTTGACATTAAAGTACCAACTGTATCATTAACCAATGCTGCTACATGAACTGGTAAACCACGATTATCAATTGCATCTTGTAAAGCAAGACAAATATCTTGTCCAACTGCATCTTTAATATCAAATCCTTTTGTCCAACGAATTAACTTTCCACGATTAAGAGCAGTTTGATCAACAGGAAATGAAAATGTAAATCCCATTTTAAACACTAACTT
The DNA here is from genome assembly GCA_030583405.1 of Sugiyamaella americana. Classification (NCBI taxonomy): domain Eukaryota; kingdom Fungi; phylum Ascomycota; class Dipodascomycetes; order Dipodascales; family Trichomonascaceae; genus Sugiyamaella; species Sugiyamaella americana. The sequence goes on from JAJMID010000165.1 coordinate 2,078, forward strand.
ACCTTCTTCAGCATCAACGGCAAATTTCCCATGGTGAGTTTTTAAAAACTTTTCAATTCTATATGCTAAATGATCAAAAAATTCTTTGGAATTACCAACCATTAACTCATGAGGAATAGGTTCTTTATCTTGAACAATATCATAAGTACTATCACCATTCAATTTCAAAGAACAAACTCTAAAATTAGTACCACCTAAATCAACTGCTAAGAAAGTACCCTTTTCTGAACCATCAGGAACAGAAGTAACAAAAGTAGGAATCATTGGCATACCACGAACACTACTATCAGCAGTTTGAGATAATCCATTAACAGTTTGTTGAATGAAATGATTTACAGAATCATTCAAACATTTATCAGACACATGAAATTCATCAACAATTTCCTTAACAGCAGCTTGAAAAGACATTATGAGACAAGATAATATACAAAATGTGTAGAATGAACAAAGCTAATTAACAATGACCTTATACGTGATAATAAACTATACACTCCAAAATAACTAATAATTTACTATTCAATATTTACTAATAATTACTAAAATCTAACCTTAACTGATCTTCCTTTGTCTAATTATATCACCAATATCACTAACAAAATAACCAATTGAAGTTCTTAGTTTATTTTATATTTTAATTCAATTTCAAATTCAAATCCACTTACAAATTCAATTTCAATTACAAAAAATACCAAAAGAAAAAAGTTCAAAAGTATTCCTTTTACAACTCAAAATCTAAACAAGTTTAACACCGACCTTAAGATTTTGATTTTTATGCATAACCTGCTAACAATTTCCCTTTATTTAAACTGCCTAGAAGAAAAATATGCATAATTCAGTTTTAACACAATCGAATCTCCTTACCAATTGGATTATCGAATCACCTGATATTTACCCTACTTTGTAACACAAATCAAATGATTTTATTAATTGATTTCATAAATAAACAATTAACCTCAACTTCGTAGACTATTATCATTAACACTACCAAATTCAATTTCAAATCACGAGACGTAACCATGCATATCCTCCCATGCCGATGATAAAACCCCTTCCTTTTCTTTAAACTCTTTCTCCACAATTATATAAACTTAAAAAATATAAAGCAACAAAACAACGCCCTAACTTTAACTCAATCAATTCATATCATCCCTCCAACTCCATATTTAATATTAAAACAACCCTTCTTCATATATATAATTCCATCTCCGCCTTTCCCCGAACCTCCACCCTCTCCTCCACACAATGCACATTCATGTCTTAACTCCAATCCAAATCCCGGAAAAACTTATCCAATGCATGAAAAGTTTTTCCGATCACCCAACAAAAACCACTCACTCCACTCCTCCCACATCTTAAGCGAGTTTATCTCTGCTGATGCCTCCGGCGGCCGGGCTCTGCCCGGACCCGTTGTTCCTCGCTACGCGAGGAAGCGCTAATATCTAAATCACGTGTCTAAAGAGCACTACGGTGCATCCATCTATATAATCATGTACTCCACTTTCCTCCTCCCCCCTTCCCTTCCCCCGCCTTTTTTATCCCTTATTCCTTTCTTCTTCTTCTTCTTTCTCAATCCTCAATCAACAATTAAACTAAGTCCCCCTCCTACTCATTCGTACTTTATTTACCAACAACTTTTATCTTAATTTTATTGTTTAACCAGCATATCTATCAAGTTAACGTTAACGCCTCGGGCTAACTTCTATATCTAAAGATAAGATAGTGGTTGGGAAATTTGCACAAACGCAATTTCAACGCCCGTTCTTAATGCGCAACGTTTTATGCAGCCTTGAAGCTTAAAACGGAAGATCTGGAAAAACTTTTTCATCACTAACTTTCCCATTTATTCATAAACTCTACTTTCTCTACTTATTCTATAATCTATATAAGATAAATATATCCCATATCCTTCTTATAAATCTATTATTAACCATATATCTCCTCTCTTTCCTCTATATTTTCCGCTACCATATGCGGTATCTCCGCTAATATTTTCTCCGATATTTTTCCATATGCACGCTTTTTCCGCCTATATCCAATCATCAACCAGAATTTTCTTCTAGAAGGATACAATACACACCAAGATGGAAATGAAAATGGGTTGCCAACTTCAAAAACAGTAGAATTACTAATATCTATTGGATAGTATTAGATAATATGCGGAACTCTACCTCCTATAGCCTATTTCTGAACACGGAAATAATATGATCTCCTATCTATATAGATAAGACAATCATGTAAACATAACCATAAATAAATATAAATAACTATATATATATATACATACACGCATCTCTCCAAACCTAATCTACTTCTTTATATTTTTTAATTCACTTACAAATTATTTAATTCTTTCATAATGGTCTACCCAGATACTTTCAAAGGTTACGCTTATGTTGCCCACGGCGAAAAGAACGTCGTACCTGTTTTAAAAGAAATCGAATTTAAACCAAAGGTTTTTGCTGAACATGATGTAGATATTAAAATCGTTGCTTGCGGTGTTTGTGGTTCTGATGTACACTCTGTTTGTGGTGAATGGGGTCAACCAAACCTTCCTCTTATTCCTGGTCATGAAATTGTTGGTCATGTTGTAAAGGTTGGTTCTAAAGTTACTACTGTTAAAGTAGGTGATAGAGTTGGTGTTGGTGCCGAAAGTTTCTCTTGTTTAGAATGTCCTGATTGTAAAGCTGATAATGAACCATACTGTTTAAATTCAGTTGGTACTTATGGTGGTGTTTATGAAAATGGTGACAAGAGTTATGGTGGTTACTCTGATTATGCTCGTGTTCATGAACATTTTGTTTTCTCTATTCCTGAAAACCTTTCATTTGAAGGTGCCGCTCCACTTCTTTGTGCTGGTATTACAACTTATTCTCCTTTAGTTAGACATGGTGCTGGTCCAGGTAAATCTGTTGGTATTGTTGGTATTGGTGGTTTAGGTCACTTTGCTTTACAATTTGCAAAAGCACTTGGTGCTGAAGTATATGCTCTTTCTCGTTCTGAAAGCAAAAGAGAAGATGCCATTAAACTTGGTGCTGATCATTATATTGCAACTGGTGTTGAAGGTTGGTCAAAACCAATTACCAGAAAATTAGACTTCATTGTTTGTTGTGCTAATTCTGCTGAAGATTTTGATCTTAATTCTTATTTAAAAACTTTAAAAGTTGGTGGACATTTCATTAATGTTGGTCTTCCAGAAACTGATTATACTGTTCATCCAAGAAGTTTCCTTAAAAACGCAAGTTTCTTGGGTTCTTCATTATTAGGAAGCAGAAAGGAAATTCAAGATATGTTAAAACTTGCCTCAGAAAAGAAATTAGAATCTTGGCATAGTACAATTCCAATTAGTGAAGAAGGTGTTCATAAAGCTTTAGTTGGATGTAAGAATGGAGAACCAAAGTATAGATTTGTATTAACCAATTATGAACAAGGTTTCAGTGCATAAAAAAAGGTGTTGGGTGTGTTGTATAGATAGATAGATATATTAATAGATAGAAAAATAATAATAATCGTTATTGATAGTTATACGACTGCACTAGTGGTATATCAGAAAACGATATTCGTTAGCTTGATCGTTAACTTAAACGTATGAACTGAAATATCGAGAGTTAGCAGTTATTTAACTTCAACTTTCTATATAAAAATCGGGTAGCATTTTTCTCGGACTACCTAGCGCTATTTAGAAGAATCGTCTTTGACAGTTATTAAGACTTATACATAAACTTACTGTACCCCATAAACGGATCTCGGAATTCGGTTTATCAGACACGCCCCTTACATTTACATATCCGTGACCTCCGCCTGGACCTTATTACTCATCTTGTAAATTCTCCAACATAACTTTAACATTACTGCTAATGCGGAATCTTAACTTTGCCACTTTACATCTCCTACATCTCCCTCCATCTCCTCAGCCGGATATGTAACGGATATGTATCATTCACTGTCACTTCGTTCCGTAAATTGCATGACAGGCGCCTATGTTGAGTGGGGTAAAGCCCAAGGACCCTGGATGATAATCATCCCGATAAGACGAACTAACGCTTAAACGTAACTAAAACGGAAATAATGCGGGGGCCCGCCGTACTGAAACGTTACAATTGTACAATACTGCGGAATAAAGAATGGAGAAGTATCGGTTATCCAGGGGGTAAACTGTCAACCGAGATCGTATATAAATAATAGATTCTTTCCGTTATTTTATTTCGTTTATACTCGTTAAGATTCTTGTTTTAGTACACCTTTCTTATAATATCTAATCACAATGCCCGCTAAAGTAGAAGTCTATCAAACTATTAATCCAGCTACTGGTAAAGTTGTCAAAACATTCCCAACTGCTACCGACCAAGAAGTTCAAAAAGCTCTCTCAATTGCACAAAATGCTTACCAAAATGAATGGAGATTTCGCCCAATTAAAGAAAGAGCAGCAATTGTTCGTAAAGCTGCTGAAATTTTAGAGTCAAAAGCTGAAGAATATGCTCAAATTATTACTTTAGAAATGGGTAAACTTATTGCTCAAGCTAGAATGGAAGTTGCTCTTTCCGCTAATATTCTTAAATATTATGCTGATAATGGAGAGAAATTCCTTGAATCAAAGGTTGTTCCTGGTACCAATGGTGAAACTGTTATTAATAATGAACCAATTGGTATTATCTATGCTATTGAACCATGGAATTTCCCATACTACCAATTAGCAAGAGTTGCTGGTCCACAATTAATTGCTGGTAATGTAGTTATTGCTAAACATGCTCCTTGTGTTCCTCAATGTGCTTTGGCATTTGCTAGATTATTTGAAGAAGCAGCAGCTCCTGTTGGCGTTTATACTAATATCTTTGCTTCCATTGAACAATCGGAACGTATTATTGGTGATTTCAAGGTACGTGGTGTTACTTTAACTGGTAGTGAACGTGCTGGTGCTAGTGTAGCTCAATCTGCTGGTATTAATCTTAAGAAAGTTGTACTTGAATTAGGAGGCAGTGATGCAGCAATTATTCTTCCTGATGCACCATTGGAAAGTACTGTTGGTCTTAATCTTATTGGTAGACTCATGAACATGGGTCAAGCTTGTGTAGCAACTAAAAGAGTTATTGTTATTGGTAAAGAAAGAACAAAGCAATTCACTGATATGATTGTTGGTGCTTTAGGAACTCTTACTGCTGTCGGTGAACCAAGTGATGAAAATACTGCTATTGGTCCTCTTGTAACTGAAGAAGCATTAAACAATCTTCTTCATCAAATTGATACTGCTAAGAAACATGGTGCTACCATTCTAACCGGTGGTAATAGAATCAATCGTCCAGGTTGGTATCTTGAACCAACTGTTATTACCAACATCACTCCAGAGAACCCATTATATCAACAAGAAACTTTTGGTCCTGTTTTATCTATTTATACTGTTGAATCTGAAGAAGAAGCTATTAGACTTACTAATGATACTAAATATGGTCTTGGTGCTTCTATTTTTACTAAGGATCTTAAGAAAGCTCAAGAACTTGCTACTAAGATCGATACTGGCATGGTTTTCATTAACCAACATGCCGGTACTGCCGAAAATGTTCCATTCGGTGGTGTTAAGAATAGTGGTTTCGGTCGTGAACTTGGTGATCTTGGTATTACTGAATTCGTCAATAAGAAGACTGTCGCTACCAAATCTCTTCTTTAGTTAAGTTAATGAATATATTTATGCGTTTCCTTCTTTTGCCTCCGGCGGCCGGGCTCTGCCCGGGCCCGTTGTTCCTCGCTACGCGAGGATAAGAGTAGAGATATAGATATAGATATAGATATTTTTAGAGTGGAAATTTTTAAGCATTGTATAGTGACAGCGATCGACCTTGATAGCGGAACAAGAGTATAAGCTAATGCAAGTAGGTCGATCATATGCAAGATAACGGATAACTGTCATTGATAACGATAAGATCAAGAAGTAGCTTTCTTAGGTATCTACTTTTGCTTGAACTAAATATCATTGAAATGGCTAAGTTTTATATTCATCTATGTATGGGTTGATTCTGATATGGGTAATTAGATTCAGGTTTTATATAATTGATCGACTAAAGATAAGATCGACCTGCTAAAGATAAGATTAGATAATAGATTTAGTATCCAAGGTAAAGATGGTAAATAATATCTATTACATCTAACTACGTAGATCATATATAGTTATTTACAATAACATATACAATACAATGACTTGTGAAACTTAGTTATCTGGATCTTATCGCAAATATAACTACCCAATTCCAACTGTACTTACATTGTTACTTTTCGCATGTGAGATGCAAGTAGATATATAAATATACCAACCAACGAAACCTGGCTTTTCTTTATTTTTGGTATGATTTCTATTCTTAATTGATAATTGATAATTAATAATTGATAGTTCTTAGTTATATCAGTGCCTACAGTAAGAATATATAATTGATAAATAATATTGGTTAGTTGGTTACTGTTATTAATTTCAAGTTGTGTTTTCTTTCACTTTTACCATTAAATGGCAATTCATATATTTCATTTTCATTACTGCCATCGTATCTTTCAATTAAATTCCTCAAATCTACCTTATTCAACTCAATTGTGTTATTTTCAATATTTTAAAACTACCTCATATCTTTATATTTAACTGCCTCAAATATATACCTGGTAAATACACAATTATACTTGTAATTATCATTGTAAGTATCTACCCTATTAATTAACTTTCAAGGTAAAGCTCTTGAGAGGAAACAATATAACTAACCGAAATAGCAATTCAAAGTGTAATTATCAGCTTCATCCAGCTGTCACTATCATCTTAATCCCGTATAATGGTTTTAGCCACTGATACTTTAGTTCGTACTCAACTTGGACCAAAGAGAGTTGATGAAATATCAATAGGTGATATCCTTTTCAATGAACAAGACCAAGAAGTTGTATGTGATCATGTTGGTGAATCTTGGGATGTGGAATTGAAAACTATTAGCTACTTATCTTTCAGCAAAAATGCTTCACAGAGTGCTTCCTTCAGCTGTTCGGCAGATCATCTTCTTAGAATGATTGCTAATTGTCCAGCTCCACGTGTAACAGAACGAGAATATACTAGCTGTGTAATTTTATATACTAGATGTAATCAAAACAAGACTAATGAAGAATGGAAAACTATTCACCTTAACTCAGTACTGGAGTACATTGCTCCTGTGCCTGGTAGTAGTACTTTGGAGGAGATTATTAAAAGTATAGAAGAGCTTGTTAGTGAATATTTTAGTAACGATAAGGGAATGAATTGCATTAGTGAAAATCTTCAAGATGGTGAAGCAACATGTTATGCAAATATTATCGAGTATATTTCTTTAATCTCAGATACTGAATTAGCAAATAAGAGTAAAAGAGAAATTCTACAAAATGACTTAATTAAAGCTGCTGAAGAATTTTCTAACTATTTGAAGGAAGAAAATAGAGAAAATGTTGATGTTATTATGGATGGTACCACTAGTAACGGAGCAATGTTTAAACGGCCTGTATTCCTTAGCAAGAATACTAAACAATCGTTAGATGATAAGCAATATCCACTTAGAATCTGTTTATGTCAAGGTTTACGTGAAACAGAAATCATATGTGCTAGTTCCCTTGAAGCAAATAAAGTATCAGAAATCTTAAAGAATAAGAATTATAGTGAAATAATTGATCCATTCCATGTTAATAAAGGAGATATATTTATCATGTCTGTGGATGATCTTGAAAAAGCTAGTGAAAATTGTAATGATAAGATAATGGAACAGCTTAAAATTACAAGATATCCTCGTATTCCTGATTGTGTTACGATAAGCCGTCATGATATAAGATCTGCTAAAATATCAAATGGAACTACAAGGGGAAGAGCTAGATCTATTGGAATTAGTGAAGGTGAATATATCCAATTAGCTGATCATCTTATAGTTCATTGTTGAAATAAGTATTGTAAATCCCTTCTTAATCAACCATCTTTCTCTTCTTCTTATCTTTTTAAATATTTATTCATTTATTTATTCATGATTCAAATATATCTAAAATATTCATGATAAATACTTAACTACTACCATTACAAGCACTGTTTGTATTGGTAATTATACTGACCCGTTACACTCTTCTCAGCTGGTGTTGATATTATGCAAGATAAGCATCTTCGATAGAGCGATCTGGTAGAGGACCATATGCATTCCTATTGATTCTCCTCCACTTTCAAATGTTATCTACATCGTAATTTGATCATGGAGAAATCTTATTTTGAACAGCTTCCTATTGAATTAACTTGTCAGATCTTTTCTTATCTTCATTGTACTGATGTTTTACAGTGCTTATTCTTATCTCATTATTTCTATGAAGCAATCACTTATGGGCCTGCTATTGCTTCAGTTGAAGTACCAATATTAAAAAATGGAAATTATTTATTTTATCCCAATGATACAAAGTTTTGCTTATCAATTATTACTAATAAACGACAAAGACCTATTCATGGTCTTCGTATTGTAGAATATTTTGCAACTTATGATGAAATTGAACAGTTCTTATCAAATTATAATATTAAACGTTTACATTTATCTGAAACTGGTAGTATTGTATTACGTGCTATAAAACAATTGGGACCTTTTAACAATCTTTGTGAATTAAGATTTGGTTTTGAAATGCCTTTAGATTTGAATAATTTGAATGTTTTATCTGAATTAACGCCTAATTTAGAAATCCTTAAAATTGATTTTTATTATGGTCTTCGTTGTATTCCATACTCTGGAGAGAAAGAATTTACAAAATTAAAAGCATTAAGGATTTTAACTGATAGTTTAGTTGAATTAGATGATTATTTTGGTGAACCACAATTACCACCAGATTTGATTATTTCAAGTTTGTTGAAGAAAACTCCAAATTTGAAAAAGTTAGCTTTACTTGGATTATTTTTTGAAAGAAAGTTTAAACCAACTGTTAGTTTTGTAAAATCATTACCAAATCTTAAATCATTAGCATTCGAAATATCTGAAGAATCTCTTAGTAGTGGAGTTCCACCAATTAATCAAGGAGGTACAAAATTATCTGAATTGTATATAAAATGTAGAAAGAATTTATTTACTCTTCCGCAATTAGTTCCACTTGGTGAAGTTGAAACGTTTTATTTTGATGGATCAAAATGTGGATTATTTCTTGGTTATTATGGGATGGGAGAGAATTTAAAAAACCTGTATTTAAGACCATTTGGAGATATTGAAGATCGATATTTTACTGATGAATTAAAGAGATTATGTAGGAATTGTCCAAATTTAGAATCATTAGTGGTATTATCTAGAGCAATTCCAGTTAGTTGGTTAGAGGAAGTTGCTAGTAGTATATGTAGAAAGTTAAAAACAGTATCATTTTATAGTTTCGCTAGGGAAAGTGATGGATATAATGTTGAATTATTATCAGGTATAGACAATTTAAAAAATATTTATTTATATGAAAGATTGCCAGTGAATGATGTAAGGTATCTTTTGAATGAAGGGTTTAACATAGTTCAAGGAACGTATTATGAATTTGATGTTTTTGATAAAAATCCATTTGGAGAAAAGAATTTATATTTAGGGAGGTGAATATTGTACATTACTTATTTATCTATATATTAATACATAATATTATTATACATTTCTAATTTCTACTGTAAATAAAACTGGTTTATCACACTCAACGACAACACTGTCACTTATCAGTTCATTGCTTGTTGATACCTGAGTTCCAAAACTTGTTTCCCAATCAGTTATATTATATCGTAACCCAGAAGTTGTTATAGTTGACAATCCAGTTACAGGAATAATACCGCACGTCTCACCGACCAACTCTCTTGGTGTTACAATATCATTAACTCCTTCATCAAGAAGAAAAGTTATACTTTCAGATGAAATTAAATAAACTAATTGACCTTCTTTTTTGGATAAAAATAAATGATGAATTGAATGAAATTGCTGATCTACTCTACCACCCATACCACCTAATGCCAAGATACTATAAGAAGTACCATATGATTTTATACTATTAACAGCTTTCATAAAATCAGTGGAGTATTGATCAGGATTATGAATAAGTTTTGTACCTAAATTCTCATAAAATACTTTAACATCTTCTCGTAAAGAATCAAAATCTCCAGTGATAATGTGTGGGATCTAAAAGATAAGGGTTAGGGAAACGATAAGATAATATGAGATAAGATAAGACAAGCAATGTTTATTTATACTTACAAATTGTTTTCTTTCCTCATCAGATTTAAAATGATCATATACTCTGTTTGCTCCACCATCAGCACAGACTTTTATTTCAGCTGGGAGGTTAGTAGGTGATAAGGGATGATAATCAGCAAGTTAATCTGCTAATGTTAACCACTTACAAAAGTTCCATGCCTTTTCAAATAAAAAATCTTCAAATGGTTGATTGAGGATAATCAGAGCGTATGGAGAGGTGGATTCTCCTTTCAAAAAGCAAGCAGGATCAAAATGAGATTTAGACATGAGTATAAGTTGAGTGGAAGGTAGCGGAGAAGGGCTAAGGGTGGATTTGATAAGCAAATTAAGCAATAGCAAGAATGAAATTTGAGATAAGAATAGCAAAATAGGATAATAACGTTGGTAAGTAAAGTGATATCTAGGATGTAGGAGTTGAACTTTGTAGATAAGCTTATATTGCTAGTTATTTCTGAAGCTATTGCTAGTCAATGTAGTGAATGGTGAAATATAAAATATTCACGTGATGCAACCGATAATGTTAAAGGTTTGATAAGGGTTAGGTAAGAGCTAGTTATATGGATACGGGTGTACAAATTTAGTATTTATATATATATTCGTTTTGTAAAGAGAGAAGAAGCAAAAATTAATTACAATCTATTATGTGTATTTCTAATCTGATTATGAAATTTATATATAATTACCTCTAGTACTCATTGATTTAAATGACTTTGCAGACCCCTATAACTCCGCCATAACTGGAAGCTTTTGCTCTGATAAGGGTTAGGCCAGTTTAAATTTCTCAAGACTAAGTTAGTAAGGTAAGATCATTATATTAGGTCTATAGTTATAATTACAATTTACAGTACAGCCGAACTATCAACTAGAAGTTGCTAATTTCTACGTAACTACTTGTTTATAGATTATCTGTTGCTACTACCACAATCGCTCTTACTAATACCACCCACTATACACGCATCTCCATGGAATTTATCGGAAATGCGCTCTGGGTTAGGCCAAAGTTTTCAGTATGTAGGATATTTTTCATGTCGATCATTGAAATATTACAAATTAATCAGATAGAACTCTTCATATTTTATCCAAATATATCGATTTTGGCAAAATAAAAATTACAACCTGATAAAACCAACCACTCTCATTATGTTTAGAAATTCATTAAAAAAGTCATTCGCCTTCTCCTCAAGAGTTACCCTTTCCAACACCTCTCGTAGAGCATTTTCTTCTGCACGTGCCACCCAAAAACAATCCAATTTACTCTTAGCTGGTGCTATTGCAACTCCATTTATTGGATATTTAGCATATCAATCAAGATTCAATGTAGCATATGCTGAAGAAAAGGAAGAGATTATTGAAGAAGTAACCGTTGAAGAAACATCACCAGAATTCTTAAAAAATGATATTATTGAAATTCAAGATATTGAAACCCATCCAAATCTTTTAGATGCTTCACAAGTTTTAGAAGAGAAGGTAGAGATTGTTGAAGTTCAAGAAGAATCCACAGATTCTGCTTCTTCTGATGATGCTGCTAGTCAAGGAGCTTATAACCCAGAAACTGGCGAAATCAACTGGGATTGTCCATGTCTTGGAGGTATGGCTAATGGACCATGCGGAGAAGAATTTAAAGAAGCATTCAGTTGTTTTGTTTACTCCGAAGCTGATCCTAAAGGAATTGATTGTGTTGAAAAATTCTCAGCTATGCAAGATTGTTTCCGTAAATACCCAGAAGTTTACAGTGAAGAATTAAGAGAAGATCCACCAGTTGAAGATTCTGAAGCTGCTCTTCCAGCCAGCGATGAAACTACTAGCCCATCACCATCAATTCCTGAAGTTGCTTCTGTTGAAGAGACCTCAACAATTACTGAAACTTCTACCACCACTACTGCTTAAACGACTCTTATTCCTCATCTCATCTCATTTATTTCCTTGGTATCTATAACTAAACATTTATGTACATATATAGCTCTACCATCATGTATATATATTGCACTCTATGCTTCACCCTCACAATGCCTCCGGCGGCCGGGCGCTGCCCGGACCTGTTTTTTGTTCCGGGCGGAGGTCCTGCGTTAGAACTTCCTCCGGCGGTCATTTTAACTGCATATGCTGGTGAAATATTTGGATGAGATACAACGGTTAATTGTAGCAATTGAGGTCACCCTATAACTACATTATCTATAAGATATCTCTCGATCTAAATCATCAAAGCACTCTTCTATAGGTAGTTGTAAATATTGTGATGCTGTTCAAGTTCATATAGTAGAGCACGTTGGCCATCGTGTTAAGTCATTTTATTCCATTCCCTTCTTATATTTAGTAACAGTTATATTAATGTATAATAAATAATGTTGAAAGTGCAACAGCATCTTTGATTATGTACATGCACGGAGTATTTCCTCGCGTAGCGAGGCACGACGGGTCCGGGCAGAGCCCGGCCGCCGGAGGCAGAGAAAAAGAGAGGAAAGGGGAGGTCATTAGTCATTAAATATAGTCGGAAAGTTGATCAAGAGAGATTGGTTCGTAGGTAGTGGACGTGGATTGTTTAGGTTGGATCCAGAGAACATCTTCATCAAAATAACAAAGGACACCAGATTGTCCAGAGGGATTGGTGGATATTTTATAGAGAAGACGACCTGCTGTTGGATGGGATTTATGTTGTGGGATTAGAAAGAGGTCGTTTTCAAGACAGAGTTCTTCAACAACATTTCGAAATGTACTTTTGGGTTTATATTCGGATGAGATGGAACCGGGAGCGGGGATTGATGAAATTATTGGCAGTTTTTTATATGGTTGATTGGTGGTTATGGATGGAGATGGGGATGTCGTACGGGATGTTGTTCTGGACGGATGCTCAAGTTTATGTCGTTGATTTGGATTCAAATCAAGTGCATCATTGATTAAATCAAGTCCCTTACGAAATCCCTCCTGTACAACTAATGTTTCTTTAATTGATTGAGAAAACCATTTATTCCATGCTTGATACCATGATGATATATCTTCTAATTTTGCATTGCTATCAGTTAACCAAGTATGAAGGATGTCAAGCCATTTAGGAAAGAATTCTGATTCTAATAGAGTTGCCGTTGTAGTTAAAGGTACAACTGATCCCCATTTATTTACAACAATATCTAACGAAGAAAGATCTTGATTAGATGGATTAATCTTAAATTCTTTTTTAAGAAATAATTTTAATTTTGGTATAAGATTGGTTTGAAGGATTTCATTCATTTCATCTTCTCCTATTAATTGTTTCCAAGATATGAATTCATCAGAGGGAATAATTGAAGATTTATTCCAATTTTTAATTAAATCTATAAATTTTAATGTAATTTCACTTATAATTTGAATTATAATATTTTCATTTGTATTTAAATATGGTAGCCAAGGGAATATTGATAGATGAAGAGGGGGAGATGAAGGTGACCATTCATTAATTGACTGTTTAAACTTTGGTAAAATTATTTCGTATAAAATGGCATGCTTTACAAATTGAGGGATAAGCTGATCCCATTCTTCAAGAAGGAGTATAGCAGAAGCAGGATGAGAAACATCCCATTGGTTGAGTAAAGTTGATTTGATCTTGGGAAACCATAGGTTATAAATTAAAGATTCAAAATGAGAAGTTTTTACTTTACGTTTAGCAAGAGTAGATGATAAAATGAAGTTGTTCATTAGTTTTGGGTCGTCATTATCAGGTGATTTTTGAATACGTAATAGAATTTTCCATCTTAAAAAATAATCACGAAATTCAATAGGAGCATCTAAAGGATTCCAACTATCTAAGAATAATTGGAATGATGGCTTAATAACCGCAATAGCTATTTGATCTAAATGTAAAGAATCAAGTTGAGCTATGAATTCAAATTGAAGTTTATCTAAAAGTTCAGCAATTGAATTGGATATAAATGGAGTAGTCTCAACCATATTCTCCTTTAACTTTTCTATTACCTCTACTGCTGCTCTTATATCAGATATATTATCAGTTAATTTATCACTTTCCTTCTTTAATTGATTGATTTCATAATGGGTATATTCTTCACGAGATTTCACTGTTCTCCATTGCCTTTGAAATGTCTGTAATTCATTATTTGTTTTATCCACTACTGGATCATCAGCATTGAGTTTACTCTTTTCAACAATAAGTCTAAATCCATTGGGAATAGTCAATCCTTCTTCTTCAAGTTCTAAAATAATCCTAAACAGATCTTTAGAAGTAGTACGAGTAACCTTCAAAGTAGATGCTGCATTCTCATTCAATTCCTTCTCCTGCTTCTTACTACTTCTCTTTGCTTGATCAGTTTTTTCATCTATACCACCTAATCCTAGCTTTGTAGGTCTTAATTTCTGCTGAATTGGTTCAACAATACCTTTACCTTCAGAACCTAGACCTTTACCTGGGACATAGCCCATTTTACCCAAGAGTTTAGCACCAATACCATAAGATTTTACATGAGCTTGATGAGGATGTGAATTATGATTATTGGCATAATTATTAGAAAGACCAGAAGATTTCGATGTTTTGAATTGAATCGTAGGAGTAGTAGAATACTCTTCACCATTGATGTCACCTCTACCATCTTCATCATCACTACCAATACCATCATCATCTTCACCTTCACTGCCCATTGGTTGACGACCCATAGCTTGAGAAAAAAAACTATTCATTGCACCCATTCCACCCATTCCCCCCATACCCATAGTTGGTCTTTCATCTTCATCATCACTTGCCTCCTGTTCATTAATTCCTTTACTAGTAGCCATTGGAGCATCTAACGTTTCTGGTTCTAACGTCGCACCGGACTGAAAACTCATAAATTTAAATCGACTAGAAGGAGAAGTTTCCTTATCATTATTTTCAAATCTCCTTTTCCTATTAAATGGATTAAATTCGTCTACCGACGAATCTGAATCAGAAGAAGACATTAAAGATTGAGTAATGAGATGAAATTCCAGTACTAATGCAGGGAAGAATCACGTGATAAGAGAAAGTAAGAGGAGAAGTAAGATGTGTACGAGACGATTAGAAGGTCAGTTTTGTATTTATATTTATCTACTAAATAGTTAAATAAAGGAAGATATATAAGACAATAAAGGATAAATTTAAACGTGATTTCGAGATTATAGAAACGCGATTTCGAGAATAATAATAGCTGATAGTGGTAGAAGCAAAAACGGACTGTTAAGTAAAACGAGACGCAGGTTCACGAAGTACAGTGCTTTACGCTTTCATCACCCAGTCAGTAAACAGTTCATCTGAGTCATCTTATTAAACAGTAAATACTACTAGGAAACATCATACTCACCACTCGACATGTCTGTTGATAAATATCGATATAGAGTTGAAATTCAACAGATGATGTTTGTTTCTGGAGAAACGAATGATCCTCCAACAGAAACAACATCATTAATAGAAGATATTGTTAGATCACAAGTAGTAGAGATAGTAAGTTGATATTTTCATTCCTCCCCATAATTCTCGTGTAGCGAAGAATAATGCGGTCTGGGCAGAGCCCAACCACCGAAGGCAAACAAACAAATACTAATTCCAAATTAGTTAGTTCAAGCAACAGCACAAGCAAGAAGAAGAGGAGCAAGATCAATAGCAGTTGAAGATCTAATTTTTCTCATTAGACATGATAAAGCAAAAGTTAATAGATTATGTACATATTTATCATGGAAAGATGTTAGAAAGAATGCAAAAGATCAAGAAGGAGGAGGAGTAGAAGGAGCGGATTTATTAGATGATGCCGGAGTAATGAATACAGAGGCATCAAAGAAGTTATATAAAAAGTCAAAAATCAGATTACCATGGGAATTAGCATTCATGTTTTCAGAACAACCATTAGATGAAAATGATGATGATAATGAAGATGAAGAAGAAATAGAAGCTAATGTTGCAACTTTGCAAAGATTGAAAACAGCTGACGATAGAACAAGAGATATGACAAAAGAAGAATACGTACATTGGAGTGAATGTAGACAGGCTAGTTTCACATTTAGAAAAGGTAAACGATTTCGAGAATGGACAGGAATATCGCAATTAACTGATTCAAGACCACATGATGATATCATTGATATCTTAGGATTTTTAACGTTTGAAATCGTAGCAAATTTAACCGAAGAAGCATTAAAAATTAAAGATTTAGAAGATGTGATTGAATTAAGAACAGATAAAGCTTCCAAAAAACGAAAACGAGAACATCATTTATTCGATGGGCCTGATGAACAACAACGACCATTAATGGCAAGACATATACAAGAAGCATATCGACAATTACAAGGAAGTTCAAAACGATCTAAAGCATTAAGAGGATTTACAAGAGGTTTGGTTAGTAATAAAACAAGAATTATTTAATATATTTATACTTTATATCCCCACAATGCCTCCGGCGGCTGGGCTCTGCCCGGACCCGTCGTTCCGCGCTCCGCGCGGAAAACCTAACTCCGCGCGGAAAACCTAACTCCGCATATGTATATAATCTCCGCGCGGAGCGCGGAACAACGGGTCCGGGCAGAGCCCGGCCGCCGGAGGCAAATGGAGGGGGATAAGGGGATGGAATGCAATTAAATTATAGGAAAGACCAGGATTGAGGGGCGGTATTGATTATTTCATCTAAATCGATGTCATCATCTAAATATTTTATATAAGTATCAATTCCTATTGCTGCTAATGACCGGCGAGATTCTCTAGATTTTTCATGAAGTAATTTTGTTTTGATCGTATTTGATTCGTCGTAGAGTGTTTTATCATTTCTGGCTATTGATCGGATGAATGGGAGGATTTCGGTTGATAAGGTGGTTGTAGGTGTTGAATCGAAATAGTTTGTTTGACCGTTTTTGTCGTAAGCAAGGTAGGATAATGCTTCTTTGAATGTTATTGAATCTACAAGGGGAGTAGGGGGATGTGATGGAAGGATGTATGGTTGGGGCTTGTTGTTTATGCGTGTTATTATTTCGGGATATATTTTCATTTCAAATGGTAAAGGTTCTTCTTTAATGGGAGATTCTGAGGTTAAAGTGTTATTGGCAAGAGAATCGCCGTTATCTAGTATATGGTGATGTGGGTGGACTGCAAACGAAGAGTGGGAATGGTTGAAGATGATATCTGCTGAGGAGAGTGTATCTGCTAGATTAGACCATGTGGAAATGTTTGTGTTGGAAAGAGTATTTATATCGGTGTTATTATCATTATCATATCTATAGAATATGTCTTTAACTTCTCTTGGAATAACTTGTATGTATGTACCTTTACTTATCACCCTTTTCCCTTCTAATCCATCTCTTTCTCTTTCATCATTTGTTAATATCCAATCTATACCACTTTTTCTACCTCCTATACCCATTTGACACCAGAATTGTAATTCATTTACTGATAACCGAAAATCAAATTCATTAGCTTTTACCAGATTTCGTAATTGCTGTTTATCTAAAAGATGTCCTTCGCATAATGCTATTAGGAATAGAGCATCTACTTGTAGGGATAAAGAAGCAGGTTGAAATTCTAAAAATGTTGATGTATTACTAATTGATTCGGTTATAACTGTTGGTAATGATGTTGGATTTGTACATGTTAGAATAATTGGTCTTCTTGAAATTTCTGCAAATTGTTCTAAACCATTCCAGAATGATTTTTCTTCTTCATATATAACATCAACTTCTTCTAATAATACAATAGAATTTTTCAACTTATCTTTTACATTAGTTGTTGAAGATGTTTTATGAACTAAATGCGATTGACCCATTCCTTCTAATAAACTCATGAGATTTTTACCACTTCTTCGTTGGGTTGAATTTACTTCAAAGACAAAACAACCAAGTTCCAAACCAGTAGTATAAACAGATGTTGTTTTACCAGATCCTGATGGGCCATAGAGGATCAGAAAGTCAGATTGTTGATTGACTTCGTTTTCTTGCTCAATTTCTTCTATTTCATCAATGATGAAATCATCCATTTCTTTTACTTTCCGTTTCTTTTTTGGTTTTGGTGGTCGTTCAGCTTTCTTAAGAACTTTTAATTTCTTTTCGACCCAAGTAAGAACATTATAGCCGTTGGAATTGGCAGTTATAATGTCAAATGTTTTATTAGGAGAGTATTTGCTGGTCCAGGTTGATGATTCATATGAGAATTGATCAAAAGCTGATGGTTTTCCACATCTATTGATGAGAGGGAGAAGAGTAGTTTTACTTGATGAAGAGACTGATGATAATGCTAATTCTTGAAGTTCTAATTCATTCAAAAAGATTCTAATTGGTTTGAGAAGTGGAGTTGAGAGGATGGAATGTGTTTTTTGTAATATAATGCTAAGAATGCTATGATAGGAAGTGATGTTGATGAGAGTAGATTTCTTCTTCTGTTTTTTAGAAATAGCTGTTGAAGATGTGGAATGCAATAAAGAGAGATTCTCCTTTTCTGAAGAAGAAAATGAATGATTATGAGGATATTTTGGCCATTCCGGGTAGAAACCAGGATGAAAATGAGGATCGTTTCTAGTTTTTTGAATAGGAGTGGAATGAGTGCGAGCAGCAGAGGGGGTTAGGTGGTTGTTGATTTGATGTGGTGTAGGTGGTGATAAAGATATAACGTTGTTGTTGTTGTTGTTGTTGTTGTTGTTATTTTCATTCTCGTTTGTATTTTTCAGTCCACTCTTCTCTTCTAATTTTAATGATTTTTTCATAAAAAATGAATGAGTTGGAGCTGATGCTGGTCTAGTAGGAATAGATTGAGGAATTAAAGAATTACTTTCATCAGAATCTGTATCATTATCATTTTCCAAACTATGAGAGTTAAGGAATGTCGGGTGAATTGGTTTATTAGCAATAGGTCTTATTAATGAAGTATCATTAGCATCAGAGGTTGTTGATTCTATAATTTTCTTCTTTTCAGATTTCTTAATAAAAAAAGAATGAGTAGATTTTATAGGAGCTACTGTATCAGGGTTGGTTTCACTGGCTGATGGTGATTCAATTGCAGGATCTGTTTTCTCTATTATATTTGAATTAATTTTTAATTTTACAATCATTTTCTTCTTTTCTGGTTTCTTGAAAAATGAATGAATAGGATGATGAGTAGAAGGTCTAATAGATGGTGGTGGTGGTGGTGGTAGTAGTGGGAATGTAACAAATATCTCACCACTATCAGTCGTATTCAGATAGGGTGTTGGTATTCCTTCCTTTGATTGTACATCATCATTCTCTTCTACATCTTGTACTGCCTTCTCTCCCTCTTGTTCGTCCTCCTCTTCGTCCTCCTCCTCTCCTTCTATCTCTCCTTGTACTTCTTCCTTCTGCTCTCCTTGTACCTGCCCTACCTGATCTCGTTTAATATCCATATTCACTTTTAATTTTACTATCCTTCTCGGTAAAGATAATTTAACCATTACAGATGTAACTTCCTTATCATCCTCTTCAATACTAGCATGCTCCTCCTCCTCCTCCTCCTCCTCCTCCTCCTCCTCCTTTTCTTCTTTCTTCAATCCTAAGAATGAAAGTAAAGTTGATTTCTGAACTACTTCCTTCTTATTCTTACTTCTTTTCCTCTTTAAACTCTTTTCTTTATCGAGATTGGCATTTACAACACCCAACCCCGTACTACTTGATCTTGAAGAAATCATCATTTCTTTTTCATTTTCTGATCTCTTCAAGATCATGATCATTTTCAATAAATGATTCTTTTGTTTGAATCGACTTGAAGATGGTTTAACCAAGTTCTGCAGGTAGTAATTTAAACGCGTCACGGTACGCGCTGCCGTATAGTGAAGATGGTTAACATAGGGATTAGAACTGTACCTTTAGAGAGATATTCTAATAGCCCTCCATTCACTAGATTATCGTCTTATTTAATATTATTATAGAAATAGAATTAAAATAATTTATATTAAGAGTATAATATTCTATAATTGAATGAATCAGAATAATAATTCTATTATAGTTATCTTATGACTCAAATACTCTCTCTCTCTCCTTTTCCTAACTACTCTTCCTACTAATAATGCTTCTCATTTATGACATAAGGCTGACATTTTGGCCCAGATTTATTCATTCTCTTCGTCTACAAGTTACAACCAGCAATATACCTATATATTTATTAACATATTATTTATTTACTTGGTTTTGTATATGTTTCAAGAATCAATTCCTGTTCTTCTCCTTCTCTTTCTCTTCTCCTCTTTCTCTTCTATAAATAAACCATCAACTACCACCCAAATCTTATCTCTATTACTCTATACTATACTTCCATTTTCGTTTCGCTTCTCCTACTCTCTCGCCTTCGACGCCGACGCCGACGCCGTTATCAACGCTTTCATCCACAATTACTAACTAATTTCATCCAAATTTATTCATATCTACCACTCAACTCTATTCTAATACCTACCCACTCTAATCCCCTCTCGTCATCTTCAAACCAGCCATTCATCAGGGTAAGGGCCAAGTACGCAGGTTGTAATCTCAAATTAGGAAGATCACCAATCTTAACTTCAACCTGCACAAGATCATCGTTTATCATATTAGGATATTCTTCATGACTTGATGGGACCAAATTACTAATTTTGGAGGTTATTTAAGTTTTTCTCTATATTGGAATTGATATATTTCCCCGGCTACTTAGTTAAGGTGTAATTGAAGTGGAATAAACGTTTTGGTAAAGGGCCGATTTCTCAGCTTAATTCGGTGGTAATATCTCTTCAATTCCTTTTTTTGATTGGAATTTAACATTATCAATTGTTCTTTACTTTTTTCTCGTTAATATACTTTTTAAAGGTCCACTTTTGCTATAGAAATCAAAAAAATATTGTGGTAAAATGGATTTAGATCAATTGGATAGTTGGTTTAAAGAAGCCAAACAATCACTCTCAATTGCTGGACCTATTTGTACTGAAGCTAATGAATTAGTTTTAACATCGAGGAGGCAAATTGAAGAAGCTACTGTTATGTGGTCAAAGGTAATGTTTATTAATAGAGCAGTTAATGATCAATTTGAATTGTTGAATAAGATTAAACGATCATTTAAGAACTTACAGAATAATTGTATTAAAGATTTTCAAAATGCTTTAGATGAGTTGGATTCATTGGAGGAGAGATTAGATTTTACCTTAAACAGATTAGAAAATACCATACTAGATGATTCATTTAGAGATAAGAGGAGGAAAGGGAGAGGAGGGGGTAGAGAGGGAGTTAGTTTAGGAGAAGGAGGTGAAATTGCTACTAGTCCTGGCCAAGGACAAGATAAAGGTCATACAGACGCACCTCATAATAGTGAGTCCAAGGATGGATCTGGTTCCAATTCCGGCACAAATTCTGGTTCCAATTCTGGCTCTGGTGCTTTCTCTCGTCAACCCAATCTACGATTCTTTGTTCACGACATTGGAGTTGATAAACTACGCAAAACCATCTCAATATCAGTAGATAAAATTCAATCCATTATAAAAGATATCTCTTCTATAATCACCTCATTGGAATCTGATATTAATAAATTCCACAAAGATATGTTTTCAGTTCAAAATATCAAAAGAAGAGGATTAGAAACTGCGCATGAAAATACAATCAATGTTGCAACAGATGCACATTCAATGGCATTGCTCCTTGAATCATTAACAAGACATTACGATCTTACTCTCAAAGCAATTGAAATGAGTAAATCACCCGATAAATTCCAAGAAGATTTATCACAAATCTTCAAAATACTTGAAAATGATAGCCAACAACTAGAAAGAGCAGTTGAAGAATTATACGAGGGAAGAAAATTCATTGAAGTATCAGAAAAATCCGTATCAGAATTTTATAAACAAATGAATGAGGTTAATACCAAAGTACAAGCCTTCTTCTCCGACCTACTAGTATTTGGAGTTAGTAAACTAAGTGAATATACAGAAAAATTTGAGCAAGCAACTCAATTACATTCAATAGCGATGCAAGAAATCATCAAATTAAAGCAAGAATTACAATCCTTAGTTGATTACTATGGACTGTTTTATGAATCATATCAATCACTAATCCTAGAAGTCTTACGGCGTAAGAAATCTCAACAAAGGACGCAACAATTAATAGCAGATCTAATGAATAAAGTACATGATTCATACAATGAGGAAGTAAAACTACGACAAGAATTCATACAACAATATGGCGAATATCTCCCAAATGATCTCTGGGAAGGATTGCTCAGCTTTCCCTTCGAACCACAGATAGTATTTGAAACGGAAAATATCCCCGAAGTAAGTGAAACCAGTATAGCAGAAGCTACTAAGAGAATACAATTATAGTAGCAAATCTAATTTAATTTAATTTATTTATTTATATATATCTACATTTCTGCCTCCGGTGGCCGGGCTCTGCCCGGACCCGTTGTTCGTCGCTACGCTCGGAAAGTAAAAGGGGGTGTTTAATTGGGTTATTCCTCGCGAAGCGAGGAGCAGCGGGGTCCGGGGCAGCGCCCCGGCCGCCGGAGGCATATGCGGGGAAGGGTGTATATCTATTATTTACATATAGTTGTCTTGTATTTTACAGAATTTATCGTGTAATTGTTCTATGGTCATTGTTTCAGTAGTTCTACTTGTTCTTGGTCGTACTGTTACTGTATTGTTTGCTACTTCTTTATCTCCTACTAATATAATGTATGAAAATCCATCGGAAATAGCTCGTTTTATTCTAACATTTACTGGTTCATCTTGAAGCGCTAGTTCTACATTGAAGAATCGGGAATTCAATTTTCCTGCTGGTATATCTGCTTCGTTCGATGCGGCATAATTTCTACCTGATAACTTTTCACTAACTAATTTGGCATATTCAGAATGTTTGCTGGAAACAGGAATCACCAATGCTTGTCTTGGGTTGAGCCAGAATGGCCATTTCCCTTGGTAGTGATCTATTAAGATGGCCATGAATCTTTCAATTGATCCATAGATCGCTCTATGAATCATTACTGGTCGCTCTTGATTTCCTGATGATGATGTAAATTCTAATTGGAAATTTTCTGGCAATTGGAAATCTAATTGAATTGTTGCTGTTTGGTGTTGTTTACCAAGACTGTCTTTAACAAGAATGTCGATTTTGGGTCCGTAAAATGCTCCATCACCTTCATTAATTGTCCATGGTTTACCACTATCATTAAGAGATTCTTTTAAACTTTCCTCTGCTTTATCCCAAACATCTGCTGTTCCTATATATGTCTCTGGTCGTGTTGATAAGGTTAGTTCATAATCTTCAAGTCCAAATATCTTATACACAGTATTAATCAATTTCAAACATGAATTCATCTCTGCTTTGATTTGGTTTGTCATGCAAAAGATATGACCATCATCTTGATGAAACTTTCTAACTCTTGTAAGTCCTGTCAATGCCCCTGATGCTTCATTTCTATGTAATGGTGAATAATCACTTAATCTTATTGGCAATTCTCTAAATGATCTTTCAAATCTTGAAAATATTAAACAGTGTCCAGGACAATTCATTGGTTTAAGTGAATATTCACTATATTTATCATGTTCATGTGAACGACCTTCATGATCATGTTCATGTTCATTATCAATTTCCTTATGATCTGCTCCAAATACTTCAAACATATCACGTTTATAATGTGTCCAATGACCGCTTCTCTTCCATAGTTCCTTCTTATAAATAACTGGAGTTATCACCTCCTCAAATCCAAACATCCTCTGCTGAATCTTCATAAATTCAACTAATCTATTAAATAATCTTGTACCGTGAGGTAAAAAAAATATTGATCCTGGAGTAGTTGGGTCAATCATATAAATCTTTTGTTGATTTGCAATTGATTTCATCTCATTTAACATTGAAACTGTTGTTTTGGGATCTGGTGCTGTGGAAGAGCAGAATCTTCTCAGCCCATCATATAAAGATCTCTTCAGTAGAGAATGTCTTTTAATAACCATTGTCTTATAGAACAAACAACTGAATCTCACCACTATTCAACATCTCCTGAGCTCTATATGTGCTCCGAAATTTCACCTGCGTTCCTTACCCTCTTATAATGCAGGGTCTCAATCTACGTCCGGTGGCCAGGCTCCGCCAGGACCCGCCAAACCCAATATTCCTCAAGATTAATGCTCGTATATAAGATAGATTAGTAGTTAAAGTAAAACAGTTATAGAAAACCTTCTCATTACGTTGTTGTCTTAATAGTTAACACCATCCCAAGTGTTTAAACCAATAGTATCGTGCTGAATATCACATGACATACAAAAACAGCTTCCAACTGCCCTCTTCTGCTTCAATTACGTACTATTGTGGGACTGATAGTTAATAATAAATAATGATATTAAAAGAAATAATGATATTAAAAGGAATATAGAAATTCTGAAGAAATGGAACTCTTAAATTCTGGTACAAAAGTTTACTCATGCAAAGGCAAGTTTTGCGGGCTCGGATCGATCGACTTTTTTATATACTCCTCCTTCCGAAAGTATCCATCTAATATACATATGAAC
This sequence comes from Sugiyamaella americana, assembly GCA_030583405.1. Lineage (NCBI taxonomy): Eukaryota > Fungi > Ascomycota > Dipodascomycetes > Dipodascales > Trichomonascaceae > Sugiyamaella > Sugiyamaella americana. The sequence goes on from JAJMID010000165.1 coordinate 26,727, forward strand.
TTCTATATAGATCGATATATATTAACGTACGTATATACAGATCTCGAGCACGCGGGCGCATATATTTAATTTTTAGTAAGAAGTTTCACTTAATTAATTGCTAGTACTTTAATATTAATATATACCGTTTAGATAGCTAAGAGAGTTAAATTCCTATACTTGATATGTTGACAGTAGAATCTCTATTTAACTTAATTAATTGATGGAAAAATTCAACTGCTTATCCTGCACGCAGGCTTTATCAAGATAAACTAGATAAATTAGAACAATTAGCTATCCCTATTAACTACTTATTAAATCCCATATTCCTTAACAATTTATTAAAACAATAAGAAAAATTATTTTCCATGCTTCTTCTGTTCTCTCACGTGACTTCTTATCCGCCTGCATAAATTAATGGCCCATCCGAATCAAGCTCGTCGACCCTTGATAATGCAAATGTAAACCTTAAATTTAGTGGCATGAAGATCACTATTGTGTACAGGAAAAGCAACCTTAAATATTATTGAATAATTTCATCCATTGATTCATGAACTTTGTTATGAGAGATTCAGATAGAGCCAATAACTCAGATATTTTGATTGTAATACCAGATCTAATAGATCTTGCTTAAGCTCTCCTTAGCCTTATATCGCACAGCCACATACATCCTCATAATATTCAACTTCTCCATAATGTTTATTTACAATTATAAATACCGCTTGTTAGAATGTACCTTTTCTTTCTTCTTATTTTTTCTTTCAGTGAAGTTTTACAAAGAATTTTTATTAATAAAAAGTTATACTCTAATAATAAGTGAATCATGGACTCTATTATTGCTCTCACTGCTCATTTAGTAGCACCACAACACAAATTTTTAATTAGTGTTGCTGCTTGTATTGGTTCTTCATTATTTACTCCAGAAGAAGTAGTTCAAAAGTTTTTTCAAATCCAAAAAGCAGCAGTAGAAGCTGGTCTTGCTCCAGTATTACCTTCAACTTCAACCATTACTGAATTTTCATTACCCACTAGAACATCAACTACTCATTCTTGTTTACCATCAATAGTTCCAACAGCTACAGCTTGTCCTCCAGTTTATACTGCTGAAGTTGTTTCAACCTACACTTATCAAACTTATCAAACAACACAACCTACTGCATCTTCTAGTTTAATCCTTATTCCATTGGTATTAATTGGAATTTATTCTCTTTATTTATTCATTAGTTCTAGAAAGCATACTGGATCCAAACCTATCATTTCAAAATGTACCGAAAGAATGATTGAAGAACCTGTTGAATTAGTTCAATACTTAAAACCTGCTGTGAATGCAACTGAAATCGGTGGAGTAGAATATACTTGTTTAGATAGATTAATGATTACACCATCTACTTATGAAGTTTCTGATTTATATTGTGAAGAAAGGGATGACAATGATTCATATTGTGAAGAATGGGATGATACTGATTCTTGTGGAGAATGGGATGATACTGATTCTTGTGGAGAATGGGATGATACTGATTCTTGTGGAGGATGGGATGATACTGATTCTTGTGGAGAATGGGATGACACTGATTCATACAGTGAAGAATGGGATTACGCTCGCATGGGAGCAGATAATACAACAAATCCACAATGGAACTGGTAAGTATATGAATGGAATAGCGTAGAAATTAAATTTATTTACTAACTATTATAGGTGGAAATGTCACTTTATTGATATTGGTTATGC
>JAJMID010000166.1:0-28188 GCA_030583405.1 Sugiyamaella americana
TAATTCCGAGCGTAGCTCGGAACAACGGGTCCGGGCAGAGCCCGGCCGCCGGAGGCAAAGGGGGGAGGGTTGAGGAGAGGGGACTATGTACATTTATTTATTTAATTCAGTTATCTTCTGGATCGACTATGTGCCAATTTTGTTCTGAAGTGAATTCGGGTCTTGATGGTCCAAGGACTGATAGTGGTGCTTTGGATGATCCGAGGTGGGGGAGGGATGGTAAGAGGTATTTTTCAGTAACGCTTTTGATATCATTGATTGAAACTGAAAGGAGAGTTTCACGTCTTGCTTGTCTTATTTCGTTTGTTAATCCATAAAAGAATTCGTAACTGATTTCGGATCGAGGACTGATTGGTGCATCGATTCCTTGGAAAATGCTAAGTTTAGCTTCTTTGATATCTCTTTCAGACCAGACGTTGTTGATTGCCCATTCACCAGTGTTGCGGATGGTTTCTATGGTGTTGAGAGGATTTGGATCTCTATATGAATAGAATCCTAATACACCATCCATAGCAGAGTATGAAGCTCCACCTCCGTAAGCACCACCTTTTTCTCTAATTTCACTATGAAGATGTCTATGAGTGAGAAGATTAGAGAGAATTTGAAGAGCTGCACTATCAGGGGAGAAATAACTTGCTCCTTTAATAGCTGCACCAACATAACTGACTTGGAATGGAAGTTGGAATTGAGTTTTAGGGTTAATAGATCTGTTGGTAAGTCCTTTAAGAACGTTAATAGTTGTAGGAGTATTATTAGCACTTGGTAAGGTATCTACAAATTGTTTTAAATTGGAAACGTTATTTGAAAATGTATTTTCATTTGATGTAAATGTTAAACCTGCTTCTAATTCAATTGCTTGTGAAGCGAGCTTTTGAATCTCCTTTAATTTAGGTACTACTTGTTGTAATAATTCTTCGTCGTTAAGCTTGGATAATTTCATTATAAATTGAAGTTGTTCCATACCATTTAATTGTTCTTCTAAATAAGATTTTGAGGAAATTCCCGATCTTGCATGACCCATTGAATAACGATGACCGCTATCGGAGAGAGAATTTAATGCATTTTGTGCACTTGATTGGATTAATGGTCGTAATTTTTCAATATTTTCAAAATCAGCTTTAGTGAGGATTTCATTAAGGAGAGAGTAGATATATGGAGATTTTTCATCTAAACTTGACCCACCAAGAGCGAGGAGAAGTTGAATATTTTCTTCAGTTGGTAATTCATTCTGTAAAGACAATGGTGAAGCTCTAATCATTAACGAACTACTAATACCTCCGGTATTTAAGCGAATGATATTCTCTAATTCGGACATGGTATGATCTTTAGTACCAACATTACTCATTGCTGAAGTGAATAGTGATAAATATGGATAGAGTGAAGTGGGGATTTTATTTGATAAATTTTTAAGAAGATGAAGGTAGGTAAGACCTTGAGTAGCAGTTTCACGAGTTACAATAGAAATAGGTTTTTGAATTGAATCAACTAGGATATTATTATGTTTAGTAACTTGTATCTTTGGTGCTTGTAATGATATGTCTTCAGTTTCCAATGAAGGTAATGAAGATATATCTTCTTTTGCCTTTTGATTTTCTAATAAATTTAATCCTTTTTTATAAATTTCTTCTTTATTTTCTAAACTTAAAGAATCAACTTTTGATTTCAATTGTGCTTGTTCTTGTTCACTTAAATTCTTTTCAAATTCAACAGATGGAATCATTGAAAATTTCAAATATGGACTTGATAAAAGCTTCCCTTTAACTAAATCTTTAAAAAGATTTGTATTTTCATTAAATTGAGTTTTAAATCCATTTAAAATCTTTTCGTTATCCAACAATTCTACATAATTAATTGGATCATTGAATACTCGAGGAAACAATCTTGATACTAAATCCATTCCAAACCCAGCATCAACTTCTCGATCTGCTAATTCAGCTTGATTTAAAATTGCTTCTAATCTTTCCTTTTCAATACCATTTTTTGAGATATCTTCAAAGACATTAAAAACTGCTTTTTCAAACTGTTTAATTGAATCCTTTGTTAGTCCTTGTAAACCAATTGTAAAGATATTCTTAGCAGGAGTTTCTTCCAACCCAGTATTTACAGAAAAGTCAGTACCAATACCAGAATCAATAAGTGCTTTATAAAAAGGAGAAGAATGACCATCTGTTAACAATGTACCTAATACTTTCCAAGCAACAGTATCCTTAACATTATTTGAATCACCAACAATCCAAGATAATGATACTTTATATTGTTTACTTGGATCATAAGTAGGATCTACTGGACCTTCAACTTCAATTTCCTTATTTTCATTCAATTCAATTGGTTCTGGGCGTCCACTAACCTTCTTATCAACAACAACCTCCTTCACCTTCTTGTCCACCACATTCCTAACCGGTTCAAGAGCTTCACCTAACGACATATTACCATAACTAAATGAAAAAGCATTTGAAGGATGATATCTCATATCATGAAATTGAACCAAATCTTCATACTTCAACTTTGTCATAAAAGCAGGATCTCCACCACTAAACTGCAAAGAAGGATAAATAGCTTGAAAAAATCTAATATAAAATAAATAAGCAGGATTTGATAATTGACCCTTCATTTCATTATATACAACACCTTTAAACATCAAAGGAGTATCCTTATCTTCAGCAACATCATGCTCCAATCTCCACCCTTCCTGTCTAAAATCAGCTTCCCTCAACAATGGATTGAAAACAGAATCCAAATAAACTTGTTGTAAATTAAAGAAATCTTTCTTATTAGTAGTAGCAAAAGGATAAAAAGTATAATCAACCCCAGTTAAAGCATTCATATAATTAGCCAAAGATCTTGTTAGCATTTTAAAAAACGGATCACGAACAGGAAACTTCTCTGAACCACATAACGTAGTATGTTCCAAAATATGAGGCAAACCACTATGATCAGGAGGTAAAGTCTTAAATCCAATAGCAAATACCTTATTAACATCCTCTCTGTCAACATGTAAATGGCGGGCCCCCGAATCATGCGATAATTCAATAGCAGACATATTCAACTTAGGAACATTAATAATCCTCTCAACTTTATAACCAGAAATTGAATCACCGACACCATATCCCTCACTTGTACTATACACTCTCTTTCCATTTCCCCCCATCAACTTCCTTCCAACCCTTCCCACATTCTTTAATTCACCTAATCTCAACATTCTTTGTTGCCTCTCTACTTCGTCAACTTTCACCGACTTTTCCTTCCCTAAATCAACTGAAATTTTAACCCACCTCGCTCAGCCGTGCACATGCCTCCGGCGGCCGGGCTCTGCCCGGACCCGTTGTTCCTCGCGTAGCGAGGAATGGCTATACCATGGGGGCATGGTGTGTGTGTGCGGTTATCCAAGGGTATGCGCTACTACACGATGCGAATGTACATTTAAATCTAAAACTCTATCGACCGATGTTTATAACAATCTGGAGATACAAACCTACACGTTCCTCGTACTCTCCGAGCGCAGCTCGGAGCAACGGGTCCGGGCAGAGCCCGGCCGCCGGAGGCATGTGTAGTGGCGAGTGAGTAGGTAGGGGAGAGGAGGAGGGTGTGGATTTTGGGTGGTAGTCGGGGAAGTTTTATCGGAAAAACTACCCCTCTTTGGTTGATGTTAGTCTCATCAGGTATGCATGTTTTAACGTTTTTTAAACGGTTTTGCATGGTGTTTTGGGTAGGGATCTTCGGCTAATCAAAACTTTATATGATAGGTGTTTTAGGAAGTTTCACCCCCCACGGACGGGTTTAGAGAGTTACAGTTATGAATATAAAACTAAATTTGGATGAGTGGAGGAAGTAAAGCTCTTGTTGATTATAAACCAGATTGGTTTTCTTATCAGATTGTTGGAGTTAGTACACCAGCCGTAGTATGGACGAAGTGCCGTTCTTGTTATCTAAAAATACTACCGTAAAGTTAACATCGCGCGTCCAGGGATCTTCGATATTCCCCACCCACTCTGAATCGGTAATTTAGTTTTTCCACAATCAACTGTTAACCCCACCGTTATGCATTTCACCCGCAATACTCCCAACCTCATTATAGTAATAGTTTATCCGGTGTTTATAGGGAGCTTCCTCGTTAGTAACAATATCAATCCCTTATTGATTTGATAAACACCCACCCCATTACATAAACACACTCTAAAGATAATTGAATGTCAGCTGCAACTCATGCTTTTTCAAAACAAAAAAATCACTCTGTAGACCATCGCAAGATTTTGGGAGGTGATCTTTGATTTTCGCAAATTTTTTTTTGTTCTTGTGGTGATTAAGTAAGGATAAAGGCCCGATTCCAATAAACAACTTGGAAAGGAGAAAATCGATATTATACTGACAATTGAGATCATCAATAGAAAAGAGGTTGTTCGTTCATTCGTTAAAAAAAACTTCACGTGAGGATTGGTTGTGGAAAATCCATTGTAATTTCGTCAACAAACCAAGATAACAGAAGTACAGTAAATGCAATGGAAGGTGATGGAGTTGTTCAGATTACAGCTGCTCTTGAAGCAATTCATAAATCCACATCTACTCAACAACAAAGAAGAGAAGCACAAAACGTATGTACACTACCTAGGATTGCCTCCGGCGGCCGGGCGCTGCCCGGACCCGTTGTTCCTCGCGTTGCGAGGAAAACCAAACCCCCACCATCTCCGAGCGTAGCTCGGAACAACGGGTCCGGGCAGCGCCCGGCCGCCGGAGGCAATTGTCACGAACCGCAACGCAATCTAACATAGTGTGTATAGTTTTTAGAAGAAGTTAAGCATAAGGATGATGCTCCTTATTGGGGTTGGCAATTATCTACTGTGAAGAGTAATAATGATAGTATTGTTAGACATTTTGGCCTTACTTTATTACAGCATTCTATTCAGTATCGGTTTATTGATTATGATGAAGCAAGACGGCTGGCAGTAAGAAATTGGATTATTGATTTGGCCTCGACTGTTAATGATAATGATCCGCATTTTTTGAAGGAGAAAATTGCTTTCTTGTGGGTTGCTATTGGAAAGAGGGAGTGGGGGTTGGATGGTAATCTCGCTAAATCAGAGGTCGATGGTGAACTTGTCTTGAATGGCGGGAGTGGGAGTGGGAGTGGGAGTGGAGGTGCAGGCGGAAGTGGAAGTGGGAGCGGGAGTGGGAGAGGAGGAGTTGGTAATGGGGTTGGTAATGGTGGTTTGGTAGATGGTAACGGTGATGGTGATGGTGATGATAATATAAAAATTGATTGGCAATCTATGGATCCTTTGCTGGTTCAAATGTGGGATCAATCACCTGCTACGAGGATATTAACTTTGAGTATTTGGAGGAATTTATTCGAGGATATTTATATTTTAGAAGATCCTGTGGCTGCAAAGAGAGCTAATCTTTTAAGTATTCAATGTATGGAAGTTGTTACTTCTGAGGAGGATTTGAAACAAACTTATAAGAGTAGGAATCCTTCTTTGGCAAAGTTACGTGGTAGTTCGGAAGGCTGGTTATATAAATGGTCGTTATTGCTGAATGAATGTTTAAGAGTGTTGAATGATGGTAATGGCGGTGGTCATGTAGGGGATTCTCAACATGAACAATGCCAATTATTTGCTATAAAGATTTTAGAAACGTTGAAAACTTGTCTTTATTGGATTTTACCAAAGACAATTAGGAGTACTAATTTATTAGAATTAATTAGTTTATCGTTAACTTTAAATGATATTACTGTTAAAACGTTAGCTGCTGATTGTTTACATGTTTTATTTACAAGGCAATTTAGTGAAGAGGAGGATTTCCAATCTATTGTCGGGGCTGTTTTCTTACCGTCTGGTATTTCTACTTTACAATCCGTTTATGATTCAATAGAACTTGATATTAATGAATTTGATGAAAAGGCATATATTTTTAGAAAGAAATTAGTTGAAATGATTGTTGGGTTGGGAGAGTATTTGAATGTTAGTAAATCTCAACATCAACCTCAATTGAATATAAATGAAATCGATTTAAATGGTTATTTACGACTTGTATTGACCACTACTAATCATCCAAGTTTGTTGATATCGGGGTTGTCGTTGCAATTTTGGTGCTCAATATTAAGAATAGAAAAGTTAGCATCAAGGGTGGAAGTGAATAATTTATTACCAGATATTTTACAATTGGTTTCAAGTAGATGTTTAAAATATGAGGATGTTAATGAAGATGATATTTCAAGACGATTTTTAGATCTTGATTTTGATTCTCCTCCTGAAATTCAATTATTTTTACAAAATTATCGACGATTTATGGAAGATATTTTAAGGTTAATTGTTTGTAGAATACCTGAATCTTCATTAGCATATTTACAATCAAGAATGAATCAATTCTTTACATCTGAAATTGGTTGGGTATCGTTGAATTCAACAAAGTTGGAGTATGAAGGAAATCCTGCGTATTTCTTGGCTTATTCGCAATTTTTATTAGTTGAATCAGCGTTAAGAGGTGTTGGAAGGTGGAAGATTTGGTATCAACATCCAGATAAGGAGAAAATTGCATTGAATTTATCAGAAACAATTAAAAGTTGGGGAGCTCATCTAACGTCAATGACTATAAGAGATCCATTATTGTTAAGAAAATTAGTACAATCTCTTGTTCAATTTGCTCCTTTATTAAAAGATGACTTACCAATCATGCTGCAAGTTTTAGAAAAAGTTCTTTCCGCTTGTACTTGTGAATACCCGGAGGATGCTTCTGATGAAGATAGAGAATTAATAAGAGATTTACGTAATTCATGTGCAACAGAATTAAATCGTCTTGCTTATATGATTCCAGGATCATTAATGAAAATATATGATGATCTAGAAAATGTTATTAATAATATTATTAATTCAAATAAATTAACTGATCATGAAGTTGTTTCATTTAAATCATTTTTATTAGTAGTATCACAAAGAGCTAATGTACCAAATAAAGAAGAACGTTTCTCAACTATTGTCGACCCTATTCTTCAATCTTGGAGTGACGAAGCAACTATTAAAGGATTAATGGATCTTCAATGGTTTATGGAAAGAGTTGGCATTGTTAAAATAGCTGAATATTTCAAATCAAGAGGTGTTGATGCAAAAACTGACCTACTATTAGCTGAAATGGATGATACTGGTAAAGCATTAAAAGCAGAATTAAAAGATAAATGGTCAGCTTTATTCCCTATCCGAGCCACTCGTATAATCATTCAATATACTATAGAAAAGCTCGACCATCAATCACCTGATTATCAATATTTATTAAAATTATGGAAACCTCGTATACAACCAATCTTACCGCATATTTTACAATTAATTGCCCAAATTGAAGCTTATCATAACCCTAATAACTGGCATGATTTACCAGAAGAAGTTCAATCTTTTGTAAAGTATAGTTGTACAGAAAGGTTTTGGCAACCAGGAATTTCTACTCAAACAAGAGATGAATTTGTTGATGAAAGTGTAAAAGCAATGCATACTTTGCGAGATTTTGCTGATTCAGTAGGTCATATTATAAGATATACAAGAGAATATGCATTTCTCACTCTTGGTTCAATAAGTCAACTTGAAGAAACTCTTTATGAGGTACCTGGAATTGCAAAAATGTTATGGATGGCTTTAGCAGGTGATTCAATAGGAATAACTTCCCACTCATGGCGCCATATGATTTCATTAGTATTAAGAAATTTAATTAAAAATTGTCCTATAAATCTTATAAATCCATTTATGATTGAATTCTTACCAATGGTATTAACAAAATTAGATGAAGTATTGGTAGAAAAATGGGAAAAGACTTACCAAAGAGGATTACAATTAACAGGCGGCGAACAAGAAGAAGATTTATCTGAAGAAATGATGGATGAACATTTATTACGACAATTAACTGCTATTGTAGTACGTATGATGATTGATTTAGTAGGTCAATTAGGAAGTAAAATATCAACATCAACATCGACTTCTACCTCTTCAAATGGTAATGAAATTCTTCAACGACAAACAGTACTACAATCAACTGTACTTCAAAATAAAGAAATTCTTGCTCCATTCCTCACCTTATGTTCACATATGATGTTATTTAAAGATAATCGATGTAGTTTCAATTGTTGTTTAGTAGTTAGAAATATCCTTCCACAAATCCTTGGTAAAGATGGTGAAGTAGATATGTTCCTATGTCAAGTTATGATGAGAACATGTCTCGATATTCTCAGTGATAAACATCTCGATGATGTCCATAATGAAGCAGGATATATAATAACAACAATCTACACCATCTTACGTGGTCATTCCCAACAACCATTCCAAACCCTCTCCCAACTACTCCCCGACGTTTCCACTGATTCCCTCAAATCATTCGAACTAAGATTAGCAAGTGCTAAATCATTACGTCAACAAAGAGGTGTTTTCCTTGAATACCTATCCCTCGTGAGAGCAATGGAAAACTCGGATCAAGGTGATATCTCCAGTAGAGAAGTACAACGAGCAAAAGCTGAACAAAAAAAACGTACTCATGCATTAACTAAAAAGAATAATGGTGGTGGAGATCTAATGGATGCTGAAGGTCTTGACGCTGCTTCAATAGCCAATCTATTTGGTGACGAATAAAATATGTACAAAATTAAACTAAAATTAATCGCTATTATATATATTTATCCTCCCATTTGCCTCCGGCGGACGGGCTCTGCCCGGACCGTTGTTCCTCGCGTAGCGAGGAAGTTATGATCGTTGTGAGATATATATAAGGAATAGTATGTATATCATATAGTGAGTTACACCGTATCAAAGATCAAATCTACAATTAACACTCTGTTAACTCGATCAATAGAAATAGTCATTGAAATTACTGTTCTCGTAGATGGAGAGAATTTAGTTGATAAAAGTAACGATCGCGTGCTGCCCCTATCTTCAGATATACGATGTCAGAAAATACCGCTGGAAATAGCTTATAAACAGTTTTAATATCCAATTCATGATATTTCTTATTATCTACAACTAATAAATATCCGGATTATGTAAAATCACGAAAGGCTTTAAGCTGTAACGTCATATTCTTCGTTTTAACAGTATATAATATAAAATCCCCTTTATGAAAATTGGAATAAAATCTATTAGGGATAATCCACTTGAGTTTACTGAGTTCATCCTAATCTTTAATTTCAACAATATTTTGCTAATTTCAGCAATATTTTGCCGTTACACACTTGCTTACGGTTATCAATTCAATTTATTGAATTGAAATGAAATTCTAACCAAATACCAGTGAAATTATCGTTGTTCAGCGAAAAGTTATGTTCTCGCTAGGATTAAGATGGGATGTGCAAAAATAAGTATAGACCGGTAATATATCGAACACTCATAGTAATAGACGTTTAGCACAATCTATTGAATTTATTGAATACATTTACTAAATTATATAACTGCTTAAATGATATTGAAATTAGAGCCTCTCTTTATAATTATATAGTGTAAAATTTACGATATATCGGTGAGCTGAAGTTCAATAATATATCGTACATTATTTTAACTATCACAAATCACGAATGTCCATATATAAAAGGCGGCTCACTATCATTAATTTTTGCCCTTTGACCGTCGTAGTTTCCTTCACCAATAGAACTTTCCTCCATCGTGGTAAATTCACTTATACCATCGAAGCAACCTACGCAGCTCACAAGGATCCTAGACTCAGATAGCAAAGTAATTTGCTACTAAATCCAATCCCCCTAAGCTGGAGAGCTACTATGTAACTCTAGTATTTATATGGCTTATAGTACACATAAAAATCCAATGAAATAAGTAGAAAGAATCCCGGATTAGACCACGGTTCATCATTACCGCAATTCTTCCTTTCTCCAATCCAAAAGCAGAGGGGATCCCGGACCCATGATAAGCAGAAGCTGCTACGGAAAGCCACTCCCTCCTCACGACTTCCCTCGCTTTCCAGATGTGAGACGAAAGAGTCCCGGACCAGATGAATCATCATGACTGTTCTAACCACTCCCGCCATCCTGTCCCTTCTCCAACCCATGAAAAGAGGGGATCCCCGGACAATATCACAACTGGAAAACCAGCTTTAGTATGTCAGTCCTACCCCTACATGCCCCTCTCTTCATGACAAGATACTTACTTTCAAACTTCTTTGAACCATTTTTCTTCGCCATTTTCTTCCGATTAGTTTGAATAAATATTTAAAAGAGATTAATAAAGAAGAGGAAAGCAATCTCTTTTTATATCTTAAATTTAAAAATTATTCACCCATAGTAGGAACTTATTGATTCTTGACATAATTTATAAACGGGCCCGGGATTACTTCCCACGTTATAAGTAAGCCCGTAAATCACTATGGGTGGCTCTTATCACTCGAGTGATGGTCGTTAGCGTATGGTCGTGGTGGGCTCGGTGGCTAGATATAGTTAGTTTTATCTACAATTACGCAATTTATATATAGATAGAGTATACTTATATATCTAATTATGGAGAGATTGAACTATTGATGAGATATTTTGTACTTGCTGGCTACACCATAGCGATTATTGATTATGGCAATTCGACCATTGATATTATTAGTTTGGTGATTTAGTTACATGATTAATCCATTCGATACAGTCAGAGATTGCTTCTAAACTTTTAAACCATTAAACTGCTTCAGTTATAAGCTACTAAGCTTTCGAACTCTTGTATACCTATTAAAGAAAACAAGTTGTTTTGAAAAACAATATCAAGAATTAATACCTTGCCCTTGTCTTATCTTCACTAACTTTGTCTAATTACAAACTAAATTACTTGAGTTGGTGAGATATCTTATGATAAATCTTTGATCTCCAATAAGTGGATTCTTTGCCATTACCAATACATCTTGAATAGAGAGATAAAAGGAGATTAGATAGTGACCAAATACAAGCCCATAAGTGAAAACGAGATCTGCACTACTCCATAATAGCGGACTCTATGAGTGATAACTCTAACCTGAAATACAATCACTGAGACAAACGATAAAAGAGTTCACGTTACAAAGTTTAAAGTTTATCTGAGGTAAACTTAAATTGACATAGATGACCAGAGAATATTGCGTTTAAAATGGGTTATGAGGAGCAGGAGCATATCGATATTCTTTGATATCATATTTAGTTAAAGAACTAGGAGTAAAACCAGTTTCTTTAGGAGGAATATCAGATGCAGAAACTACACCAGATGTAATACCATCTTTTTTCCAAAACACTAGGCAAAGGAACTTTACCAAGAACCCATAATTGAGGGAAGATAAACGATCCTTTACTATAAATTCTATCAAAAGCATGTCTCAAAGCATCGATTTGTTCTTGATGGACCTCCATTATAGCCACCAGCTTTAGGAGAAATAAGAGTAGCTTCACCAATGGTTAAAGTACCAGCTCTTTCAGCTCCTCGTAGTATTGAGTATACGCTTTAGATGGAGTATGGTTGGAGCTCTAAATCTACTCATAGGAGCCATTGCAACTCTATGTTCAAGAGTAATATTTCCTACTTTGATAGGAGTAAATAAAGTTGGAGTAGAAGTAACAGCCATTTTAGAATATAATACTCAAGAATGGATAGGTGAATGATATCCAGAAAACATAGTTATGTATTTATATTAATTAGAACATCAAAATAGTTATAGCAAGCGCAATTATTAAAATGAAAATCATTCATAAGGTTCGAGCTTAAGTCCAATCTCTTCTAATATTAAGCCCGGTATGAATTACTCCCAGAGGTGACCTCGCTTACCTAATTGAAGTTAATTCTTCTTTTATCTAACCGATTTTGATAATAATTTCATGTCCCTGAATGTCTTAAAAGGAGACCCTCAGAATATCTTCAATGGGAACCCCGTTTTGACCGTTAACCCCGCTCGTGCAAGAGGTTAAAAGCTTAACTCCATCGCAGATTTTTCCTACGCGGGGATAGAAGCTTCTATGCATATTCTAAGACATTATGTTAAGCAAGTTCGTGAACCCGCTGGTGATGCAGGTTTCCCCCTGAAACTGCCTAATTGAGTCAGACGCAGAATCGGATGGGAAATCTGCTTCAAGTTCTACTGGAGAATTCTTACATTTCTAACTCTTAACTGGGGGCTATATCTATTGTGAAGACATCTGGTCAGGCTTACCAGAAGACAACCGGCCGGTGGGCCCGCCCCACATAATTTTCACGTTCGATTCTCATACTAAAGATATTGTGAGCCGCACATAATTTTAAAATTCCCATAATAAACAGATTTTAATATTTAAACCAGCCATTCGCTCGTTCTTCTCTTCTTTTTCTTCTCTTCTTATTTTTTTTGTTTACACAAACATTAATCTGATAAACAAACTATCTAATTAGCGTTTAATACTTGAATTATCAATTAGTCTTGTACTACTCTTAACTCTCTCTCTAAACTTATAAAATAATGATTAATTCTATTCATCCTTCTGTCTCATTAGTTAGACGGAATCTTACTATGATTAGGACCTTGTCCATGTTCCTTGATACAAAAGTACAACTTGATGATGGTAACGTGATCTGGATCAATCATTCATTAACTAGGAATATCCAAGTTATGCACAAGCATACCACCAATCTCTTTCTTCAACTCAATAGTTTGGAAACTTTGGACTTATTCAAAGATAAACAATTTGAGTCTGAATTAGAAAGAAAGATTTCTTTTATGAAAACATGTCCTGCTTATGCTTATCGAACAATTATTCATCAAGTTGTACTTTTCAGAAGGAGCTTAACTAACATTGCTGTAGATACACCTGGTTTGGATTATCGTCACGTTCAAGCTGCTTATGATATTGTGGATGGGATATTTAAAGAATCACAAAACGAGAAGGCAAAGAAAGAAGCTTATGTAGTAACAAAATTAGCTGGAATGGTAATAGAAGATTCAAAAAGTGAGATGGATATTCCAATTGAAGTAGATACAAGAGAAGATTCAGTAATGAAGAGGATTATTAATAGAGTTTCCAAAATAGCTATGGCAATTAAAGCAGTTTTCAAGAAACCCAAATTGGTTTCTATTTTGAAAACTAAATCATCCAAGATCAAAAAGCATATTAAATTTAAGAATGATTTGGTAGCGGAAAAGATATTCTATGATGAAGCTCCTATTCCAGAAGAAATACCAGCACCACTACCATTAAGAAGATCCACCAGACGCCGTATTCCACGAAAACTTTTCGAAGGAATGGTTGCTTATAACTAACATTCTAGACTGTCAATTAAAGTAAGTATAATGTAAATACCTTCCTCTTTATTTATTAATAAACACCATTTTTCTTGAATAGCGAGTCCAAACGCAGCGGCCCAGGCAGAGCCTGGCGGTGCAAACTAAGATTGAATTCAGCCGAGGAGAACATAGTATTTACATAATATATATCCACAATCTTTTATACTTATTTTGTTAACAAATTTTATCTTGTAAATTAAGGTTTTGTCGATTTTGTCGAAATTTAAAATGGAAGTGAGGACGTACTTGTTTAAACACCACCTCTTCCAATAAACGTATAATAAATAATTAATATAATAAATAAATAATTAATTAAATATTTGTATACCCTATTATTCACTTATCTCATAATTAAGATAACCACTAACACATAAGGATCAGTAGCATAAAAGGTAGAACGACCATTTAGAGTTAATTCAATCTTCTTCTCAAGTCTATCAGCAAGATCAGTATTAAAAACGAAATGCCTACCAACTAAAACAGTAGTTCTATCATCTTCTTCAGCAACTTCTTCAGCATTTTCTGTTAAAGCACCAGATCTCACAAGAACTCCTTGCCAAATATTACGAGCAAATTCATTACTACCAGAACTTTCAACATCAGAATTAGCAACAACTCTAGGTTCCACTAAATCGATGAAAGCTAATCTTGTACCATTTTGATCACATTTTCCCAGTTCAGAAATAAGATTAACATCGAGGAATTGGGCTACTACGAAATTCAACTTCACCAAAGGTACTCCATGGAGTAAGTCTAACAGCTATTCTTTTAGTGCCAATTGCTTCAACTAAACCATCAATAACTTCAACGATAACGCATGCACGATTTCAATTGATCCACCACATTGATCCCTACGATTGTTGGTATTTTCATGTAAAAATTGATCAGGAAGGTAACAATTAGTACCATGGAGTTCAGCGCCATCACCACCTGCAGCAACAACATTCTTGATGCTTGTGAATAAAGTTGAACATAACCAATAAATCTGGCCGTAATTCCAAGTAGGAATCCTATGAAGGCCTACCGAATTTCCTTTCATTAAAAGTGTCAAATTATAGATTAAAAGATGATGATTACAAGGGTCATAGTAAGAAAAGAGATAGTTAGAATCGGCTCTGAAGAGAAATCAAATGCTAGAGAACTCAAGTGTATTAATTAGCAACTTGTGATTTCTGTGTGTACGTTATTGTTCAATCGACCTAGATTATAGAGCATAGTTTTGCATCAGGAGAAATATTGGTTGAATGGGTAGTAACGAAGGAGCAGAATTGGTGGAGTTGCTTTAAGTATATGAATATCAACTAATGAAGTTCTTTTAAGTAATTGCTAATTGTACTTTAATTACGTATATAAATAGAACTTGATGATAGTGCATACCGATGGTTAATAATGATCTTGAGACGTATCGACGTTAGCTGACGTAATCCGAGCTTCGCTCGGAACAACGGGTCCGGGCAGAGCCCGGCCGCCGGAGGCATGTGTAGGTGAAGGAATAATTTACAAATTTATTAAGATAAATTCTCTACCAAACATCTTCTTGATAAATATTTTGATTTTTCATTGCTTTAACAATATCTTCAGCTTTTTCAAATGGAATACTTCGTTGTTTGCTGATGATTCTTGCTAAAGTAGTTTGAACATCACGAGCCATACGTTGAGCATCACCACAGACGTAAAAGAATGCACCATCACGTAATAATTTATCAACGTATTCGCCATTTTCTTCTAGTAAATGTTGAACATAAACCTTTTTATCTGTTTCTCTGGAGAAGGCAGTTTGTACAGTGAGGAAGTTGGATTCATTGTATGGACCTTCAGAGTCGGTTGGTTGGGTATGTTTGATCCATTCTTCAGCGTAAAGATTATCTTCATCTCTATTTCTACATCCAAAGAAGAGAAGAGCTTTACCTACTGGAGTTCCTCTAGCAGCTTGAGCAGCTCTTTCAAGAATGAAACCTCTGAATGGAGCAACACCTGTACCAGGGCCAATCATAATGATTGGCTTTTGTGGGCTTGAAGGAAGTTTGAAATTTGAATGACGAATGTGAATTGGTACGGTAGTTGCTGATTCAGTGATATATTTACCTCTTGGACCACCAAGATTGTATTTTAATTCATTGATTTGAATTTCATGATTGAAAGATTTCTTTAAATCAAGAATGTAATTAGTGGCAACCCCTTTAAGAATGTGATCGGAACCTTTTGGTTGAATTGATTCAACAACAGCGGTGATGGAAATAACATCTTTTGATAAGAGGGAGGAAGATGAAATTGAATAATAACGAGGTTGTAAATGTTGTAAACTTTCAATAATAAAAGTAAATGGAACTTTATCCCATACTTGACCATTTGATAAGATTGATAATAATCTAGCAGTGTTAAGATAATGAGCGGTAACCTTATCATGAAATAATTCTTTATCTGACCCTAATTTAATAGCTTCAGCTTTAGCTGCTTCAGTTGGTGCAAAGGCAGCAATTGATGATAAAAATTGACGAGAAACTGGTCCATTAATTTCAAGATAATAACGAACAACAGTATCAAAAGTGGTTGGAACTGGGAAAGGAACTTTAGCAGTTGGATCAATTGGTTTAACTTCAATAACATCATTTTTTCTAGATTCTAAACCAAAAATTGATAAAAATCTATCAACTTCATCATTTGAATTTTGAGACCAGAATGCTAAATGATCACCAGTAGTATAACGTAAACCAGAGTTTGAAATATCAAGTTCTAAATGAATACAATTACGAGAAGGAGAATTGAATAATTCATAAGATTTAACAACTTTAGCAAGATAAGGATTAGAAGCAGTATAAGGACCTTTTGGTTGAGCTTGTAAATGATTCTTATTAACTTGACCAACATAAACACCTAACGACTCAATAGTTTCATCATAAACATCATTGACTTTCAATACTGGTTCATAAACAACTTCTTGCTCCTGTAAAGATTTAGAATCTTTCCAATCATTAAACATATTTTCTTTCCATTCTAAATAATCTTCTTCCATTGTACCATTACCATCATCACCTTCACCATATCCACCAATTCTATTAGCACCTAAACTTTGCAATACTTTATCAAGATTTCTACCAACAGCATTAAAATGTTCATAAGTAGAATTACCTAAACCAAAAATAACGTAATTTAAATTTCTTAATGGCTTTTCATCGATTGATTCACCATTTGAAAATTCAACAGATTCATTCATCATAAATTCATAAAATGCAACTGCATTATCGGTTGGTTCCCCTTCACCATAACTTGCCATTACAAATCCAATAGTTTTATCGGAAGGGAATTTATCTAAATTTTCAAAATCATACTCATCAACATCAGCAGTCATTGTTTTTAAACCAAATCTTGATGAAGCTTCTTTAGCTAATCTTGAAGCATAATCTTCAGCAGTACCAGTTTGAGAACCATAAAAGAAAACAACATTTTTATCATTTTCTTCTAATTTTTGGATAATAGAACGATCATTATCACCTTCATCATCGGAGGTTGATCCAAACCCAGCATTTCCACCTGGATATTTTTCATTTTCAACCCCCCAAAGAGATCCTTTGGTGAAATAAGCCAAAGTACCTAAAAGGATAACTGATAATACGATAATATCTAATATATCAACTGCCATTTTCTAGTGGGATGTTAGATTTGTGTGGACTTTTAGAATGCTATTTTGATGTTTTGGCACCTGCAACTTCTTTTATACACCACTGCCTGCTGCTCGGCTGTATCGCATTTCTCGGGTATAATCTCTCCACTGGAACGAGAAAAACTGCAAAATACTGCGAAATACTGCCGCATTTTACCTGCTTATACTTACTTTACAAAATCCTACTAAACAATATGTGAATCTATGAAAATGAAATGAAAATGAAAAAGATATGACAATGAAAAGAAACTGAAATGAAATGAAAATGAAACTAAAAAATCCAAATTAAAATCTCGTTAAGTCTTCTAGATCTAAACAGGATAAGGGTTAGTATATATTTAATCCTGCTTGACTCGCTGTGCCGTTTCGGTTCTTCCTAAAAGATCATCGTCCTGCAAAGTTATTGGCGAGATGATGGTGCTATAACGGAATAACCCTAATCGTGTGCTGGCACCTAATCAATAGGTAATCGTTTCCCCTGCCTGTTACGTTTCTTTCCGTTCAGTAATTTAAGAAAAAAATAAATGTTAAAGAAGGAAAGATAGTGGAGTTGCATGGGATAAAGTGGGAAAGAGTGGGTGGGTGGGGTGATGAGAATGATCTGAGTGAGTTGATCTGATCTGATTTGATTTGATCTAATGGGAAGAAAAGTACCTTTCACACTCTGTTTCCAGTGTCATCCTGCCTAAGCAGTTTAGCATCGCCTTCTATTACTTACTATTTTATCGGACTTTGTTTTATCTTTCTCCTTTCGTATCTATCGTATGTTAGTACGTACTAGTTGCTACTACTATCTTGGTTCATCGTCTATAACCTTAAACAATTACTTACTTCGGCGCCGGTAAATTATATGCTCGCTTGTGAAAAACTCAGATTGGAAATCTAACAAGAATTATAAAGAGGGGAAATTATCAATTAAATCTGGAGAAATGAATTACTTTATATAATTTTATAAATGATATGTACTATAATATAATGTAATTACACAACTCGGTACTCCAGCATCCAAATTTGGATGCGATATTGCGGAATACACTGCGGAATATGATACCTCTCGTAGTGAAAGTGAAAATGAATATTCTTTTAAAGTGACAATAGAAGATGTGTCAATTCCGTACTCCATATTTAATTCCGCTAATGCCATATTAACTCGTAAATCATTACTTTAAAAGTGATATTGATTGCATCGGCGGGAAAAGTACCCGAAAGACCGATTGTTAAGAAGAATTTAAGCAGCTAATTGTAGGAATGAGAATTTCCCCACAAAAATGAGTTTAATTCCGTCTTTAAGTGATGATTACTGATGGAATTAAATCTGGGGTTTTTTCGGGAGTCAAGTAGAAATTGTAAAATTAAGATAGAGTATAAACCGAGGAGAAGTATAAGGCATTGCTAACTATTCTTAATATGTTAAGTAATCTATTAGTCATTTGCTGGAATATATTATGTTAAGATTATCATTTATCGTATAGTGATATTATAGTTAGTTAGTACGTAGTTAGTTTAAAGATAAAACTGTCCTCGGTTAAGGACGCAATCAGTACTTAATGTGGGTTAACAGATAACGGCGCAAGGCTGATTGGTAAATCCTCCAGCGAGAGCATATCAGCGGCAGTTTAAAATTAGAGTGTAGCTAACAGCGCGGGTGGGCGGGCGCGCGTGCGAGTTTGTTACGGCGAGCTTGTTACGGAGTTGCGAAAGTTCATTCAACAGTAATTAAGGTAGTTGACCATTAGCCATTTACTTAGTTACTTACTGTTTCTTAGTTTATTTTAAATACTAACCAACAATATATAGATAGTATTAATGAACCTAGTTCATCATAATGATATCCAGATCGAGACGATAGTAGTATTAACAGTAGTTGTTAGAAGGCTCGTCGTTATCTTGATATTTCATGCATCAACATCACACTGCTAATTCGATCTTGGATTTGTATCACTAACGTTATACACTATAATGTATAGTTATTTCAAAAAGAAACAGATGTACTAATTATGATTATTTGTTTTACATTTTATAGCTTAATATACTCTACACTACTCCTCTACTCTACTCTTTTACATATCCACGATCCGCATCCACCAAATCCAACCGCTTCCGCCTGTACCCCTCCTAGCGGATAAACTTAACCCACACTACCGGAAAAACTCCCAACGTGCAAGGAAAATCAAAGACAGAAATAATTAACCCTTCCTCGTCATCAAGCATAACTCCATTGAAAAGATCTCTCAGCCGCCCTCCTTATTTGATACCGTTAAACCTTTTAGTGCAGCTACAAAGCTGGACCAAGACTTTGAAAATTAGCCCCCAAAAATAGACGTAACATCGCCAATAGCCCCTCATTTATGTTAATATAGAGAATAGGATATTGATTGGCCAATATCAATTGAATATATTGTCAAAAAAGGGGAAATATACGGTCTAAGAGTGATTGAATTTATTCGATTCCGACTAGATTGACTTTAACAGTAGTTAAGGTTGGGTGAGATATTTAAACGAATTTAAGTTAAGATAGCTGATGTTACAAATATATTAGCAGTAGATAATTGACATTGAAATTGAAAAGTTGTGTATATTTTGAAATTATCTGTAGAAGGATTATTTATTGCTCGTTGATTTTGGTTGAAGGTAAAGATGGGAATGTTCAGCTGGCTGCCTTCGTTTAAAGTTTTTGAAAATGAAAATGAAGAAGAGGAGAAGTCAATAAGGAGTAAGTGTGATTTCCTCCCTGCGCGAGGAACAACGGGCCCGGGCAGAGCCCGGCCGCCGGAGGCAGGTACTAACGGAAGATTAGAATCAAATTCATTATCTAGAACGGATTCAGGAGGGTCGGAATCTTCGATAGAAGTGGATGATGGAAGAAGGGGGATAATAGGTAGTGTTATAGCAACGAGTGGGATTCAGGCGGTATCAGCAGTAGCAGGTGTTGGAGGGGAAGAGGAGGGAGGGGGAGAGAGAGGGGAAGGTGATGATGATAAAGGGAAAAGAAGGGTGGAAGGAATAAGACCTGGTGTAGAGAATCGCACTCTTTCATCGAATGCATCCCAGGAATCGTATGATATTTATGGAAATCGTCCAAAGTTACAATCAAATTTATCAAATCAATCTAATTCTTATCAGCAGAGTCATTTACCTCAAGAATCATCAGATACGTTAGGGCCATTAAGAAGGTCTACTACTACTACAACTACATTTAAACATAAATTAAATAATGCATCAACAACTAGTTTAGATCCTTTAACAGATGTTATTTTACAAAGAGCTCATGAACATCCAGAAAGAGGGGAAGATTTATCTCGAAATTTATCATTTATGAGTGAAAATAGCGCAAACATCACTCATACTACTACTAATAATTCCAATCCAGTTATTTTAGTTACCGATTCACAAGGAACAGTACCAGTTACACCAGGAAGTGTAAATTCAGTAAATTCAGGATTCTTTTCATTACTTAAACGGTCTTCTGGTAGACCTACTTCAGAAGATGAACTTGATAAATCATTCCATGATAGAAGAGATGAAGGTTGGAAAGCAGATGTTGTTGGTTATATTCCAAATACACCAGTACCACCAAAGTATATTCATGTTAGAGCACATGGAAAGCAGAAGAAGGAGAGAGAGTTTAATAGATTATTCCTAGCACAAGAATTGAAAACTCCTACTAATGACTATTATGATTCAGATGCTAATGTTTCATCTCGTTATCAAGATAAGAATGCAATCTGGTGCGCAAAGTTTTCAAAAGATGGTAGATTTTTAGCAGCAGCTGGAGAAGATAAGGTGGTACGTGTTTGGCAAGTCATTTCATATCCAAATGATCGAGAAGCAGATGGCACTACAACAAGAGGAGCAAGATCAGGATCTGCTGCTACAACATCTACTGATTCTTCCGATTCTGATGATCGTAGTACATTTCGACATCATCGTCGTAAACGACGTGAACGGGTAGCTTATGCTCCAGTATTTAAATCAAAACCAATAAGAGAATTTTATGGACATACATCACGTGTTGTTGATGTTAGTTGGAGTAAAAATAACTTTTTATTATCTTCTTCAATGGATAAAACAGTACGATTATGGCATATTGATAGACAAGAATGTTTATGTTCATTTTCTCATTCTGATATTGTATCTTCTATTTCATTTCATCCTACTGATGATCGATTCTTTGTATCTGGTTCGTTAGATTCAAAATTAAGATTATGGTGTATACCAGATAAAGAAGTAGCATTTGAAAGAGAAACACCTAGTTATATAACTGCCACTGCCTTTTCACCAGATGGTAACACTGTTATTGCTGGTTGTTTAAGTGGTCAATGTTTATTCTATGAAACTGAAAGGTTACGTAAACGTAAAGAAATCCGCGTTCGATCAACACGAGGACGTAATTCAAAAGGATCCAAAATTGCTGGTATTGAAGTATTTAAAGTCCCCCCTCAGAAACGATATTCATCCCGTCATATTCAATTCGATTCAGATATTAAGCTATTAATCTCAACAAATGATAATAGAATTCGTCTTTACAATTTATACGATGGTACAATGGAAATTAAATTTAAAGGACATCAAAATGAACAGTCACAAATAAATGCAACTATTTCCGATGATGGTAAATATGTTATAACTGGTAGTGAAGATTCTCGTACCTATATCTGGTCAATGGCTGATGAGCTATACGACCATGCGAATAAAAAGAAGGAACGACAAGATTATGAATATTTTCATTCCAATAAATCAATGGTAACAGTAGCAATTTTCGCCCCAATATTAACAAAACGTATCTTAGCAACAAGTAATGATCCTATCTATGATTTATGTGATCCACCACCAATTGAATTAAAAGCAGTTGATGAAGAAATTAATAAAAGTAATCCTCAGGATGATCCTGAATATCCAGTCCTACGTCCAGCTACTAAAAAATCCACTCATGGTACTGGAAATATCATTGTAACTGCTGATAGAAGTGGAGTAATTAAAATCTTTCGACAAGATTGTGCATATGAACAAAGAAAGGCATTAACCGATACCTCATCAATGCAAAAGAAACGATATAGTGGAATTACTCTCTCGCCAACTCATTCATGGAGAGATTCCTTTTCAATTCATAGAACCAAATCAAACAAAACTGGAGGTTCATCATCAATTCGTAATCTCAGTCCACGACCATTCCAACTACCTGATATATCTACTACATCAGAAAGAGATAGAGGAAGATCAAGATCAACTTCACTGGTACAAAGTCAAAATCAAAGTAGATCCTCCTCCAACGATAACAGCTACTACATACGACCATCATCAAGCGTCTTAGTAGGATTAAATAGTCCAATTGCAAGACCAATCAGTCCAAATAAAAGCATTGATCAAGCACTTCGTAGCAGCAGTAGTAAATTAAGACTAGATGAGTATTATCAAAATGGCAACAACAACTCCACCACCAACTACAACAACAACTCTACCCCCAACACCCCTTCTAATTACGACAAACGATCTCCACTACCACAAACGCAAACCTTAGCACCCGATGATGACGACACCATCCTCTGTACTAACTGCGGTAATGACCAATTTATTGCTAAAGTGATCGATTCCGAAATGACCTTAGTGTGTTCAAAATGTTCTAATATTTATCGGCCAAACTAAAAGTCAATCAAATGCATTATTTATTTATTTCTCCCTCCCTCCCTCCCTCCCTCCCTCGCTCCATCTACCACTGCCTCCGGCGGCCGGGCTCTGTCCGGACCCGTTGTTCCGAGCTACGCTCGGATTATCTAATACGAATGGTATTTCGAAGAATTTTCAACTAATTATTATTTATCCAACTAACTAACTATTTATATGAAGAAGGTTCTCGGTCGCAATTAGCCAGAGACTAACTCTTAACAACTCCGCCACGAGAAGGCGACCTCCATGGAGTCGCATCAGCTACCACCGGAAAACCCGAAGGCCCATCAGCTGCTGGCATTCATCAGCTACCACTGGAGAGCCCTGAGACTCCTCAGCTGCTGGCATCATCAGCTAACCGGAAAGCTTTGAAGCCCACCATCAAAACCCATCAGTTGCTGGAATCATCGGCCTCCCTGGAAAGCTTTAGGGCCCGTCCCTAAAACCCATCAGTTGCCGGCATCTGGAGAAATAAAATAAGAAAATGCAAAAGTAAGAGGAATCTTTTGATTTATATATTTTTCAAATCGTTGTTAATTATGTGCACACACTCTCTCAAGTTAAGCCCCACTGTGCATAATAATCCCATAGAGCAGCACTTTTTCAACTGCCCCCTGATATTGCCTATTTGAGAAAGCATCTTAACATTAAACGTTAATCTTCTAATCGTTAATCCTGAAACTAAATCAATAATTATAATAATCAACGGTGAAATAAAGAAAAATGGTTGGAGTATCGTCCATAATTGTATTATTGTAATCACAAGTAATAACTATTATAATTCGATCTCCCCATAATTATATATATGAATTAACTCTTACCTCTACTAATATACCCATTCGTAAATGGATTTGCTAATTCCGTTTCCGTTTCCGCCAGACAAACGAATAATCATTCGTTTTATCAACTAACTAATAGTAAACTACTGCAATCAACTGGCTATTCTGATCAAAAACATTATCATTGAAAGCTAAGATTTAATCTTCCCTATATAAATTGCGTAATTGTAGATAAACTCACTAACCATAGTAACTCTCCAGCTTAGTAATTTGCTTCTATATCTAGGATCCCCCCTGAGCAGTGTTATGTCTTCGATGGTACAAGTGAATTCACCGCGATGGAAGAAAATTTTATTAGTGAAATAAATAACGACGGTCAAGAGGCAACGGTTAATGGAAACCGCATTTTAGATATTGAAATATATGAGATGATGATATTTAAATTATGTGTGAACATTTCAACTCCAGCTCGCCAGCCTATCTTAAATTCCACGCAATATAATTATAAAGAGAAGCTTTAACTTCAATATCATATAAGCAATTATATAATTTATTCATTATCTATGCTAAATATCTCTATCATATTCTGAACAGTTGACGTCTTAACAATCTCTTTACTTTTCCACAACCCAGCTTCTTTTGAATACTAATCCTATATATATAGTGCATAATGTTAACAAGACGAACAACGATAATTTTGCTGCTGGAATTTATATGCTAACCGTGGCCTGTCCTTAATGCTAGAAATATTGTTGAAATTAGAGAGAAGAAACGACTTTATTGTCTCGGGTAGATTATCCTTAATCCGATTTCCATAACGGGAAGTTATAGCGGTAGCTGGGTTATATTATTATATATGGCAAATATATATAGCTACAGGTTAAATCTTCAAAATATATAAATCTGGGAGTATATGGTATCCCCGCGAAGCGGGGACAACGGGTCTGGGCAGAGCCCGGCCGCCGGAGGCAATATGAGACACCTGCATAAGCAGCTTTTTCGTTGATCGTCATTACGGCGCGCCTCGTGAAAAGTTCCGATGCCGGGGACTAACTATTTAGATAAAGGGTGGAACTTCTCCGCATGGGGGATATTTTTTATAGTTTTGATATTTTATATTATTCTGTCCTGATATGATTATTCTTATTTAACTTTTAAAATGAGCTTACTACGTCTTCCTAAGGCTATTGCCGATGAATTTGGTTTAACTACTTTATATAATGCTCAATATGATGTTCATCTTCTTCTGTTGATGAGATTTGTTCGTTTAATAGCTTTTGGTCAAACATCTATTATTTTAGTATTATATTTTAAATCTATAGGTATTACAGAAGCTTTAATTGGTGTTTTTATGTCTTGTACTCTTTTTGGAGATATCTTTTTATCATTCATTCTTACTATGTATGCTGATAAACTTGGTCGTCGTAATGTATTAGCTGCTGGTGCTTTAATGATGATGATATCAGGTATTGTTTTTGTCTTTTCTAATAATTTCTATGTTTTATTAATTGCTTCAATTATTGGTGTTATCTCTCCAAGTGGTGGTGAAATTGGTCCCTTTAGAGCTATTGAGGAATCTTCTTTGGCACAACTTGTTTCTTTGGAAACACGAACAGACGTATATGCTTGGAATACTGTACTTGGTGGGTTGGGTGCAGCCTTTGGCTCTATTTCTGGTGGTTATCTTATTCAATATCTTCAAGGTAATTATTCTTTAACTCCTGTTGAATCTTATAAAGCTATTTATGTAGTTTATTCAATATGTGGTGGATTGAAATTATTATTTACTCTTTTATTAACAAAGAAAGTTGAATTACATCCAGATGATAAGAAGATTGCTGATGCTATTAGAAATGAAACTTCTCCTCTTCTTGAAGATTCTACTGATAATTCTGTTGTAACACCTAAACAAAAACCTTCATTAGTCTCTCGTCTTATGCCACATTTATCAGAAGAATCAAAGAAGATTGTTGTCTTTTTATCATGTCTATTCGCAGTAGATGCACTTGGTTCTTCAATGACAAATACTTCATGGACAAGTTATTATATTTCACGTAAATTTGGTATTTCTGAAGCTTTCTTAGGATCGATTTTCTTTACTACCGGGTTGATTAGTTGTATTGGTTCATTATTAGGTTCATCTATTTCAAAACGGTTAGGTGCTTTACTAACAATGGTTGTTACTCACCTACCTTCATCTGCTTTACAAATGTTTGTGCCATACCCCAGCTCAGTTCATGGTGCTTTAATAATTATGATTATTCGTGCTTGTACTTGTACTATGGATGTAGCACCAAGACAAGTATTCCTCTCAGCAGTAGTTCTTAAACATGAACGAACTGCTGTAATGGGATGGGTAAATGTTGTTAAAACAATTGCTCAAATGGCTGGTCCATCAATCACTGGTGCATTAACAGGAATAGATAAGCAATGGTTGTGTTTTGTTATTGGTGGTGGATTGAAAGTATTGTATGATTTTGGAATTTTATTAACATTTTTGAATATAAAACTGGATAGAGATCATAATTAGTAGTAGTTATAGAATAAATAGTAAATGTACGTAATGTAAATGATAAATAAAATATGAGTCAATTTTCTAATATGATATTATTGATTATTAACTAATAGTTAGTGATATATCCACTAAATAATACCCGCTTTGACAGTAGTTAAAATGATTTAAAGTTGCATTAGCGTTGATAATGCAAGTTAAGGTTGCATTGATATTAGGGTTTCAAGGTGTATCGAGGATGATCGAAATTATCTTCTTATCAATCACGTTGAAAGACCATGGTAAAGCGGGGAATAGATTTGAAGAATACCAATGTTTTAAAGAAGGTAAAATCAGAAATAATAGATAATGAAATTGCATTAGAATCATTAATTCATGAATCAAGTGAAGGTGAATCTGAATCGGAGAGTGAGTCGGAGTTACAACTTAACTCTAAGAAAGATGAAAGTGAAAGTGAAAGTGAAAGTGATGATGATATTATCTGGAATGATGTTGATTTAGAACAACCACAACAATTAGATATTCCAGAGAAGGTTGTAATATCTAAAAAGGTTGATACAGATATACCTCAACCTGAGAAAGAAGCCAGAAGACGTAAAATTGAAGCATCTAATAAAGAGAAAACTATTCGTATAACTACACATCTACTTCATATGCAAGCTCTACTCTACCATGGTTATATTCGTAATCAATGGATTAATGATAAAGTTTTACAAAGAAAGCTAAAAGAAACATTACCTAAAGAATTTCGAATTGCATTTAAAAAGCATGCTAAACATGTTGAAAGTGGGAAGAACATCCGTAAACCTGATGAAGTAATTGATAATTTAAGTATTTTGGTTACAAAATTAGCAGTTTATTTTAGAAAAACCTATGTTGTTGATTGTCCTGGGTTGACAAGTAATGGGTATTTTGAAGGTTCAGCAGTTGATTCTGAAGAGTTTATATTAAACAGTACTAAAGGTGAAAGGTTTTATGATTATGAAGATTTCTCAACCTCGTGCTTAGAATTAAAAGGATCACGGGATTTAGGAGCTCAAATATTCACTTGTATATTAAGAGCATTAGGAGTTGAATCAAGATTGATATTTTCACCACCATTATTAGGTTATTCTTTACATAAAAGTGATAATTATAAATCAAATAAAAATTCAGCCAACAATTATCCAGCATTTCCAACCTTTTGGTCGGAAATTTATGATCCAAAGTTAAAATGTTTTATTCCTATAGATGCAATGACCTTACCATTTCATAATTATGAAGATTTAACTAGTGGTAAAATATCACTGGAGAAACCTGATCAATTTGAACCATTGGGAAGTTTAGCTGGAAGTCAAAAGATGTATTATGTAATTGGGTATGAAGATGATGATAATTGTAAAGATCTTACTGCTAAATATATGAGCCGAGGGAATCTACCTCAGGTGTTACTGAATCCAATGAATACACGACCTAGTTCGTTCAGAGATATAGCTTATGTAGTTTACAATCGATCTTTTTGGTTATTATCAAAAAGGAGGAAAGTAACAGAAGCATCTGAATCAGAAGATAAACAGATAGCAGCATGGTTGAAAGAAACAGAAGTAAGTTATCCTACTACCTTATCTGCTTATAAATCACATCCTACTCTTATCCTTCAAAGTAAATTGAATAAAACTCAAGCATTACGACCAGGATCTAAATCGGTTCACTCATTTACAATAACAACTACAAAAGGATCAAGAATAGAACAAGTTTATCTCTTAAAAGACGTTGTTAATTGTAGACCACAAACAGCATGGTATAAAGAAGGACGAATAATCAAACCAAACGAAACACCACTAATAATTGAAAAATCTAAACCATCAACTAGAAATGGTAAACGAAAACTTGAATCAAATAAAAAATATGGCGAAACAGAAACAACTCAACAGGGTCTATATTCTTACGAACAAACCACAACTTATATCCCACCAGAAGTTAAACAAGGAGATCCGATACCAAGAAATGAATATGGAAGAATAGAAATCTTTACAGCAAACATGATACCAAAAGGAACCGTACATTTAAAACATCCAGGATTAGGAAGAATAGCTAAAAAGCTAGGAATCGAGTATGTACCAGCAGTAGTTGGATTTAAATTCCAATCCAAATATGCCAAACCAGATATCGAAGGAGGAATAGTACCAAACCACTTAGTAGATACATTACTAGATGCATGGAGACTAGATCAACAAATCAAGAATGAAAAAGATAAAGCAATAAGAACAGAACAAGCATTACATAGATGGAAATTATATCTAGCACGTATTAGATTAATCCAAAGACTTAAAGAAAGATATGGAGAATAATAAATACCGCCCCCC